>PVJI01006000.1:0-90513 GCA_004026765.1 Micronycteris hirsuta | reverse complement strand
TAATATAAGCATTTATTGCAATAAACTTTCATATAAGTTCTGTTTTTGTGCATACTATAAGCTTCAAAATCTTGTGTTTTCATTTTCATTTGTCTCGGGGTATTTTATAATGTCCTTTTTGGTTACTTCTTTGACCCAATTGTTGTTAAAGAGTATGTTGTTTAATTCCCACGTATTTGTGAGTTTTCCAGTTAGCTTTTGAAAATATAAACAAAATGGGCAAAGTCTTAGTTAGATTGGGATAAAAAGAAGACAAATAAAATCAGAAATGAAAGAGGAGTTATCCCAATTGATGCCACAGAAATAAAAATAATCATAATACACTATTATGAACAAGTATACACAGACTGAATAACCTAGATGAAATGAATAAATTCCTAGAAATATACAACTTATCAAGACAAATTAGAAACAGAAATTCTGAACAGATTCATGAGTAGAGTCATGTATCACTTAACAATGGGAAAACATTCTGAGAAATCCATTTTCAGATGCTTTTGTTGTGTGAACATCATAGAGAGTGTTACACAAACTTAGGTGGTATAGCCTACTACTGTAATTGTTAATGCTATACAATCATATGACTGGCAAAACAGTAGGTACGTTTACACCAGCATCACCACAAACACATTAGCAATATGTTGTGCTCTAATGTTATAGCAGCTGTGATATCACCAGGTGATAAAAAATTTTCAGTTCCATTATAATCTTATGGGACCATCATTGTTTTTGCAGTCTATTGTTGACTGAAACACTGTTATGTGGTGCATGACTATAGTATAAAGATTGGATTAGTAATTAAAATGTCCCAACAAAGAAAAGCCCAGGACCAGATGACTTCACTGGTTAATTCTACCACACATTTAAAGTATTAATGCCAGCTCTGGCTAGTGGTTGGGCATTGTCCTACAAAACAAAAGGTCTTGGGTTCTATTCCTGGTCAGAGCACATGCCTGAGTTGTGGATTTGGTCCCCAGTCAGGGTGTGTGCAAGAGGCAACTGACCAATGTTTCTCACACAATGTTTCTCTCCCTCTCTTTCTCCCTCCCTTACTCTCTCTCTCTCTGGAATCAATTAAAAAAAAGGAATTAAATCCAATAATTCTCAAATTATTCCAAAAAAACAGAAAAGAAAATACTTCCAAACTCATCTTACAAGGCCAGCATTACCCTGATACCAAAGCCAGACAAAGACACTGCAAGAAAACTACAGCCGATATCTCTCATGAATAGAGATACAAAAGTCCTCAAAAAAATACTAGCAAAATAAAGCCAACAACATATTAGAAGGCTCAAATACCACGACCAAGTGAAATTTATCCTTAGGTTAGAAGGATGGTTCAACACACAAAAATCAAATACTGTGATATACCACATTAACAGAATAAAGGATAATAATCACATGATAATCTTAATAAGTGCAGAAAAGCATATTACAAAATCTAACACCTTTTCATGATAAAACATATCAACAAACTAGGAAAGTATTTCAATACAACAAAGACTATATATGAAAAGTACACAGCTAACATCATCCTTAATGGTGAAAAACTGAAAGCTTTTTCTCTAAGATCAGGAAAAAGACAAGCATTCCCATTCTTGTCACTTCCATTTAACAAAGTACTGAACACCCTAGATGGAGCATTGCAAAAAGAAAAAGAAAGAAAAGCATCCAAATTAGAAAAGAAGTAAAATTGTCCCTGTTTGAGGGTGACATGATCTTATTATAGAAAACCATTAGGACTCCACAAAAAGTAAATCCTTTAAAATAAACAGATTTTGTGAAGTTACAGAATATAAAGATCAATTACATTACTATATACTTACAATGAACTACCTAAAAAGGAAATTAGAAAAACAACCCCAGTTCAAATAGTACCAAGAAGAATAAAATACTCAGGAATAAACATGAAAACTACAAAAGCTTGATGAAAGAAATGGAAGAAGACACAAACACATAGACATCCCATGTTCATGGATTAGAAGATGTAATAATGTTAAATGCCCATTCTATACCCAAAGTTATTTACAGATTCAAAACACCCCCATCCACATCCCCATGATAGTTTTTTTAATAGAACTAGAAAAAACCCCTACAATCCTATGGAACAAAAGACCGAAAATAGCCAAATCAATCTTGAGAAAGAAGAACAAAGTTGAAACCATCACACGTCCTGATTTCAAAACATATTACAAAGCTACAGTAATCAAAACAGTATCATACTAACATAAAGACAGACATATAGACCAATAGAATAGAATAGAGAGCCCAGAAATAAATCCATACCTATATGGTTGACTGATATTTGACAAGAGTGTCAAGGACTCTCGATGGGGAAAGGATAATTATTTCAACTAATGGTTTTGGGGAAACTGGTTATCCACATGCAAAAGAAATGAACTGGATCCTTACTTTACACCATACATAAAAATCAACTTAAAATGGATTCAACTTAAATATAAGACCTGAAACTATAAAATTCCTAGAGGAACACACAGAGGGAGGACCACATGACATGGACCTTAACAATAATTTTATGGATATGACACCAAAAGCACAGATAACAAGAACCAAAGTAAAAAGAAACAATTGGACTCATTAAAGTAAAAGCTTTTTTACAAGAAAGTAAATAATCACCAGACTAAAAAGGCAACCTACAGAATGGGAGAAAATATGTGCAAACCATACATCTGTTAAGGGGTTCACTTCCAAAATGTATGAGGAATTTCTACAACTCTAAAAATTCACTAAAGACTTGAATAGACACTTATCCAAAGAAGACATACAGAGAAGACACACTTCTGTGCATGAAAAAATGTCTAATATCACTAATAATCAGGAAAATGCAAACCAAAGCCACAATGAGGCAACACTTCACACCTGTCAGGATGGCTATTATTAAAACAACAACAACAACAAGAGACAATGAGTGTTGGCAAAGAGTAGAAAATTTGAAACCCTTGTGCTTTGTCAGTGGGAATGCAAAATGGTACAACTGTTATGGAAAACAGGATGAGGATTTCTCAAAAAACTAAAAAATAAAACTGCCGTATATTCCAGCAATCTTATTTCTGGGTATTTATCCAAAAGAATTGAAAGCAGGATCTTGAAAAGATATTAGATTCTTATGGTCATTGCAGTACTACATACAATAGCCAAATATAGAAACAACCTAAGTGTCCTTCCAGAGATGAATGGATCAAGAAAATGTGATACATACAGACAGTGTAATACTATTCACTTTTTAAAAAAGATTTTATTTATTTTTAGACAGAGGGCAAGGGAGGGAGAAAGCAAGAGAGAGAAACATCAATATGTGATTGCCTCTCATGCACCCTAACTGGAGACCTGGCCTGCAAGCCAGGCATGTGTCTTGATTGGGATTGAACCATCGACCCTTTGGTTCACAGGCCAGCATTCAATCCACTGAGCCACACCAGCCAGGGTAATTCTATTCACCTTTAAAAAAGAAGGAAACTCTGCAATATATGACAACATGGATGACCCTTGAGGACATTACGGTAAGTGAAATAAGCCAATTACAGATGGACGAATTGCATGATTCCACTTATATGAGGTACCTAAAATAGCCAAATTTATAGACTCAAAGAGTGGAATAGTGGTTGCCCAAGGAGCTATGGGGAAGAAGAAATTGAGAGTTACTTAATGTCTGGCATTAAGTTTCAATTAAGAAAGATAAATAAGTTCTAGTGATCTTCTATACAACAATGTACCTATAGTCAACAATACTACATTGTACACTTAAAAGTTGTTAAAAGGGTAGCTCTCATGTAAAGTGCTCTTACCACAATGAAAAAAAGAAAGCAGTAATCAACAATTTTTTTAAATGGTGACATGCAAATGAGTACTTCTCTCTTCCTTTCTCACACCACCCCTGGAAGCTTAACAACTAAACTTTTTGCTTATCGTGTAGTGTTTTGTGAAGAGGTCACCCATTGTATAGGTTATTCAGCTTCACCTCAGTAAAGTACAGCTTCTCAGCTAATGTCAAACAGCCTTTTCTAAACTACCACAGGGTCAAGTACACCATGTAGCGTGGTTCAGGAATGTTTACCTTGAATCCTAGGATCATGCACAGCAGCCTTTAAAACCATGAACAGGTACTAAGAGATTCCAAGCTCTGATCCTGTCATCATTATCTAACTCACCAGAGAAGCTTAAGCCTCTTTTTGACCTACTTAATCAGTCCTACTTAAGTCCACTTCCAATTGATTGGTTCTCTAGTACAGGGTTCCCCAACCCTTGGCCATGGACCACTACTGGTCTGTGGCCTGTTAGGAACCAGGCCTGACATCAGGAGGTGAGTGGCAGGTGAGCAAGCAAAGCTTCATCTGTATTTATAGCCACTCTCCATCACTCACATTACTGCCTGAGCTCTGCCTCCTGTCAGGCCAGCAGTGGCATTTGATTCTCACAGGAGTGTGAACCCTACTGTGAACTGCACATATAAGGGATCTAAGTTGCATTCTCGTTATGAAAATCTAATGCCTGATGAGCTGAGGTAGAGTTGAGGCAGTGATGCTAATATTGGGAAGTGGCTGCAAATACAGATTATCATTAGCAGAGAGGTTTGACTGCACAGAGGCCGTAATAAATCAATTGCTTGCAGGCTCATATCAAAACCCTATCAGTGAGTGGCAAGTGACATTAAACTGCATCTGGTGGCAGGCTTAAAGTCAGAAAAGTCAGAATCTGACACTTATTTTAGTCCATGTGTGGCCCGCCCATTATTTTATTTACCCTTTCCATCTGTCCCTCTTTCCTGCACTGTGCACTTGTCTCAGTCAGTTTTGGTAAGCTCACATGCTAACCCTAGCCAAAACGAGTAAAAAACCAAACATTTCTGGAGAGCTTCTTTGAAAAGGGAGAAAGATCCAGTGACGAGAGAGCATAAGACTCTAAGATTGCCAAAAAAAGAAAGAAAGTTGCATTTAAAAGAAAATACCAAGAATCCCACTTTAATTACAGGTTCATTGCAACAGGTGATTCACATTTTCCAAGCCTGCTTTGTGTAATACGTGGTGACTGGCTATCTAACAAAGCCACGAAACCTTCCAGACTGCTTTGCCACATGGAGACAAGCATTAAAAGACAAGCCTTTGGAGTTTTTCAAAATAAAAAAAGTGTGAACATGAAGAACAGAAGCAATTACTGAAGGTCACCACTTCATCAAATGCGTTTATTCTAAGCATTATTCTTAGTGGCTAACCACATTGCTCAAGCTGAGAAGCCCTTATGAAGGGTGAAGAGTTGATCCTGCCTGCTGCTAAGGACATTTGTTGTGAACTTTTAGGAGAGGCTGCAGTTCAAAAGGTGGCACGTGTTTCCCTTTTGGCTAGCACCATAACTAGATGAACTGATGCAACAGCAGAGGATATTGAGGTACAATTGTTAGAGATGATTAATGAGTCACCATAGTGCACAATCCAGGTTGATGAGTCTACCAATGTTGACAACAAGGCAGCAATGCTTGTTTTGTGTGTCTTACATTTTTCAGGAGGATATGCATGAGGATATGTCATGTGCACTTTTGTTGCCAACCAACACCACAGCCTCAGAGCTATTCAAGCCTTTGAACAATTTACATATCAGGAAAACTGAATCGGTCATTTTGTGTCGGTATATGCACAGACAGAGCAGCTGCCATGACTGAACAGCTTTCTGGTTCACAACTCAGGTCAAAGAGGCCACTTCTGAATGTGAGTCAATGTATTGCATTACCCATAGAGAAATGCTGGCTAGCTGAAAAATTTCACCTGAACTTAATGATGTTCTGCAGGATGTCATTAAAATTATCAAGCACATTGAAGTACATGCTCTTAACTCATGTCTGTTCACACAGCTCTGTGAGGAGATCGATGCAGAACACACATGTCTTCTCTTATACATAGAAGTGAGATGGTTTGCTAGAGGTTGATCATTGGTCAGAGTTTTTGAGTTATGAGAGCCGCTCCAGAAAATTCTTTTAGAAAAACAGTCACCACAGGCAGCATGTTTCAGTGACACAGATTAGGTCACAAAACTTGCTAACTTATGTGACATATTCAACCTGCTCAACAAACTCAATCTGTCACTTTAGGGGAGAACAACAACTGCGTTCAAGTCAGCAGATGAAGTGGCTGCATTCAAAGCCAAACTGAAATTATGGGGACAGCAAGTGAACATTGAGATTTTTGACATCTTTCAAACATTAGCAGAGATTTTTGAAAGAGCCTAAGCCAGGGCCTTCTTTCTCCCAGCTGGTGCATGATCTCCCATCTCAGCTTTCAAGAGTTTGAGCATTACTTCCAAACCACAAAAGACCCCTGAACTGGGGAGGAAGGAATGGATCCTACCCACTTGTGAATAAGCCAGGTGAACCAACTTTGTCCGTGCTAAAAGAGGATCAACTGCTTGAGACTGCAAATAATGGTGTCCTTAAAAGTATGTTTCAGACAACTTCAAGTCTCCAGACATTCTGGATTAAAGTCAATGTGGAATATCTTGGGATTGCCACAAAAGCACTGAAAAGCCTGCTTCCATTTCCAACATCCTATCTTTGTGAAGCAAGGTTTTCTGCAGTGACAGCAACCAAAACAAGATTACAGAGTAGTGTGGACATAAGCAACACACTTCGGGTGTCACTGCCTCCCATCACCCCAGATGGGACTGTCTAGTTGCAGGAAAACAAGCTAAGGGCTCCAACTGATTCTGCATTATGGTGAGTTGTACAATTATTTCATTATATATTACAATATAGTAATAATAGAAACAAAGTACACAATAAATGTAATAATACACTTGCATTATCCCAAAACCATCTCCCTGACCCAGTCTGTGGAAAAATTGTCTTCCATAAAACTGGTCCCTAGTGCTGAAAAGGTCAGGAAACACTGCTCTAGGGCACGGAAATAAATTTGAACCTCACACAATTGAGTGCTTAATTTTACATAATTTAGTTTGTTCATTAATTGTTTCTCACACTGTCATGTCCTCTCTTCGATGGCCTTGATCTATTCAAAGGCTGGAGCTCTGTCTTGCATTTTTCTTGTTTCATCTCCTGCCCCCTTTAGGCAATGGCACTGCCTGACACCCATGGTCTGACCAGGTGATTTCTGGGCCTACCTGGTGTATGCCAGTGGAAAGGGGAGTGGAGGCTAGAATGCAAGCAGCTTCTGACAGTGGCCCTTGAGGTCCAGGAAACTACATTCTTCTAGAATTACATATCAGCATCAAAGTTGTCTTTGATCCATATTTAAATCTGAGAAAGAAGTTGTTTGTAGTACTTCAATGTCAATTCCATGCTCCAGGCCACAGGATGCTTGTGGGAAAGTAATAACAATTATTTGAAAGAGATTGTTAGGCTATGTGTCTTTTAAATCATTTCTAGTAAAGGGTATGTTATTTTGCAACGGTTAATTTCTGAATACCTTAGGACTGGATGTAGCTGTAAACAGAAAGCCAGCTTTATAGCACTCAAAGGCCTAGTAACCCTCAAACCGGTATTCTGAGAGACATCCTTATGCACAGGAAATCACACTGGGAATCTTCCTTTCAGACCCCTATGGTAGAAGTATTTACCTGTCACATGGGCTGAAAAGTTACTATATATTGAGTTGACCCAAAAGTTCATTTGGTTTTTTTCCCATAACATGGCTGTAATATGGCTTGGTTCATTTACTTACCATATTTTTTGGACTCTAAGATGCACTGGACCATAAGACGCACCTAGGTTTTAGAGGAGGAAAATAGGAAAAAAAATTTTGAAGCAAAAAATGTGGTAAAATATTTTATAACATAAACAGCATAATATTTCACCAATGTAAATGTAAATAGCCAGGTAAGCTACATTCAGACTATAAGATGCACCCCCATTTTCCTCCCAAATTTGGGGGGAAAAGGTGCATCTTATAGCCTGGAAAATATGGTAGTTCATTTACTATTTAGTCTTTTTTTTTTTTAGTTTAAGATCTTTACATTTATTAACTCATTTAAATTTGTAACAACCATATAAGGTAGTTACTATTATTAATCTTATTTTCTAGTTGAAGAAATTCAGGTGCAGAGAGGACACAAAATTGTCCTATGCAGTCTGTCTCCAAAGTATATGCTCTTGAGGCTGGCACTTGTGTCTTCATTGTCTTAGGCACTCAATGACTATTGCAGACAAATCTCATGGAATCTGCTAGTCATAACCTGTCCAAAATGACAGGAATGTTATCTATTTTTTCCATCAAGGGAACTGACTGCTTCCAGAAGCTTTTGATGCTTTCATTCTCCACCACCGTCCCCCTCATCTTCCTTGGTGCTCAAGGGGTGGTCATTTGGCAAATCCTCTTCCTGTTTGCTCAAAGCCATAAGGCTCTCCGCAGGCCATGTCAGCAGTCTGTACTACTACTTAGTCTTTAACTTCACTTGAAGCAATTTTGTTCGATTGCATTTGGACAGCTGTCACATCACCGTGAGTTCAAAAAAACTTACCAAAATTAGTGAATTTTTATGTAGCCATTTTAATATTGAAGATAGAAGAAAATACACAACATTTTTGGCATATTATGCTATATTATTTCAAGAAAGGTAAAAACATAACTGAAATACAAAAAAAAAGATTTGTGCAGTGTATGGAGAAGATGTTGTGACTGATCAAACATGTCAAAAGTGGTTTGTGAAGTTTTGTGCTAGAGATTTCTCACTGGATGATGTTCCATGGTTTGTAGACCAGTTGAAGTTGATAGCAATGAAATCAAGACATTAATTGAGAACAACTGATGTTGCAACACACAGGAAATAGCCAACATATTCAAAATATCAAAACCAATAAAGTTATTGGTGAAAATGAAAAATGTCTTATTTTATAGAAAAAACTAAATGGACTTTTTAGCCAACCCAATAAATACTACAGGGAAGCCTTTCCTAAGTCTTATGTCCCAAAATGTGATTAACTGATATAAAAATAGAATATATCCCAAATGGTAAAATTGGCAAATCATTTTATGACACTCATATTTAAGTAAAATTTCTTCACTGAACAAAAAGGCAATAAACCAAAAAATATAGCACATGAGGGGGTGGAGAAAACAAAGTCTGACATTTTTCCTAGTGCCTGGCTTCGACTATTATTGTTCTAATTACAGAGCCATGGCCTGGGCTGTTTCTGGAGGGGGTGCAAAGTCAGTGAGAAAAAATCATTTCCTGGGTAAAGTTAGAGTCATACCATTTCCTAAAGTATCACTAATCTTTGTTTCTTTTTTTTCCTATCAAGAGGTAAAATGTGAATGCTTTGAGTCTAGTGACAGAAGCTTCCAGGTCATTGAAATAGAAATGCAGAAAGGCAGCCTATGTGGCTAAGTCAACCTGGTCTAGCTGATTACCACATCTGCCTTAGGTGATTTTCAGAATCAGTAGGCTGCTACCTAAAAGCACATATACACACACCAAAACCATTCTCTGAGACTCATCTGCAGATCTCATTAAGACATTATAATCTGAAATCACACATGACAAAATTATCACTTCCCATCAGCAGAGCAGATAAGTGGACTGAGATATCCAAAGTACCTTTCCCCGCCGAACAAGCATCACACTGAAAGAGTCACATCATGGTTCTTGCTCTTATCCATGGATTTTTTCTTTCCTCTAAATGACTTATGGACATTACTTAGGTTCCCACCTGGGCCAGCTAAGTTGTGATGAGGCTTGACTTTTCAAACCGAAAGCCTCATGATTTTACATTCAGTCCCCAAAGGGCAGAGAATTCCTCCTAGGAGAAGCTGTGGCATGGGGCCCACACAACTAGTCAGCTTCTCACACATTAAAGAGATTTCCCACCAAATATTTAAATAAACTTTCTGGATTTGGGAGTGGTATGAAGGAGAAAGAGCTTTTCTCCAGGTCATCTGCAGTATTGGAATCTATATTGTTGCTTTAAACATTTTCTGAATCACGTTTGTTTTAAAAATACTCAGACCCAAACCATTTAAAAAGCATTTGTGATAGTTCAGAGACAATTTTAAAATATTTAAGCCAAGGTTCCGGCACTTCTACTGTTTGTCTTCCATCACCACCCCAGGCTAAGAGACTAAAGTGCTTCAAATAAGATAGTTCTGAGCTTCTGACTTCATTTTTATAACAAGAGCCTACTATGTGGTAGGCATAGCTCCTGCTTTCCCTTCACAACACTCCTGTAAAGTAGGCATTCTAATCTCCATTTTACAGAGGAGAAAGCTAAACACCTGTAAATAATAGAAACAGAGCCACTTTAAAATGAAGGTGGAGCTGCCATCCCAGAAGAACTGCCTTGCAAGTCTTATGCTTCAAAACTTGGAATGTTGAAACAGGGCAAAATAAACTGTGGGCTGGGCCTAAGCAACCTTGTTTCTTAAAGAATTGTGAAACCAGTTATGATGACTACTGAACTGATGACTACTGGACTGAAAATTTAAGACATTATTTAGAATTAGCATCACTATGTTATGCTATCTGCACCAATAGAAATACCTTCATGCAAAAGAATGAAACTTGCTACAATTGGTTCCCATATACAAAAGTTAACTCAAAATGGACCAAAGACCTAAATATAAGATCTAAAACAATAAATTACATAAAAAGAAAACACAGGTATTAAACTTGTGGACCTTGGTCTTAGAAAAGACTTTATGAATTTGACCCCAAATGCAAGAGAAGTAAAGGCAAAAATAAATGATTGGGACTGTATCAAACTAAAAATCTTCTTTACAGTAAAATAACATTAAAAAAAAAAAACCCAAAACACAACCAATCAAATGGGAGAAGATATTTGCAAACAACAGCTCTGACAAAGGGGTTAATATTCAAAATATATAAAGAGCTCATACACCTATCTCAACATCAAATAAACAATCCAACCAAAACATGGACAGAAGACCTGAACAGACACTTCTCCCAAGAAGACATACAAATGATGCTGGCTGCTGTGGCTCAGTGGATTGAGTGCTGGCCTTTGAACCAAATGGTTGCTAGTTCGATTCCCAGGCCAGGCACATGCCTTGGTTGCAGGCCAGATTCCCAGTGTGGGGCATGCAAGAGGCAACCACACATTGATGTTGTGTTTCTCTCCCTCTCTTTCTTCTTCCCTTCCCATTTCTTTAAAAGTAAAAAAATAAAATCTTAAACAAAAAAAAGACATACAAATAACCAACAGATATATGAAAAGATGATCAACTTCCTACCTATTAGGGAAATGCAAATCAAAAACACAATGATGTGCCACCTCACACATGTTAGGATGACTATTATCAACAAGACAAGTAATAATATAGCTATGCATTGAAGAGGTTGTGGAGAAAAAGGAACCCTCATTCACTGCTGGTGGAAATGTAAACTGGTACATCTACAATGGAAAACAGTATGAAGGCTCCTCAAAATATTGGGAATAGAGTTACCATATGACCCAGCAACCCTGCTTCTGAGTACCTACCCACAAAATTTGAAAATATTCATTTAGAAAGACATATGAACCCCTATGTTCATTGAAGCATGGTGGCCAAGACATGTAAACAATTGAAGTATCTTTCAATAGATGACTGGATAAAGAAGATGTATATACAAGTATATACAATGGAATATGACTCAGCCATAAGAAAAGATGAAATACTGCCATTTATGGCAACACGATGGACCTTGGAAATATCATGCTAAGCGACATAAGTCAGGCAGAAAGAGTTAAGAATCATATGATTTCATCATATGTGGAATATAAAACTGAAAGCAACAAATGAACAACCAAGAAAAACAAACAAAAACTCAGACACACACAACAGTGTTGTGGTTACCAGACGGATGGGGGTAGAGGGTAGTAAAGGGTAAAGGGGGTCAAATATATGGTGATGGAAGATTTGACTTTGGCTTGTAGGAACACAATGAAATATACAGATGACGTATCATAGAAATGTACACTTGAAACCTACATAATTTTATTAACTAATGCACCTCAATAAATTTAATTAAATAAAAAATACACCTGTAAAAGCAAGTGGTAAGGAGATACACAGAACTTATAATAAAGGCATTTTAAACAACAAAAAATGCCTTTCTTTGATGGACATATTAAAATTGTTCCCCTTCTTCTTTTCATAAATACCCATTGCCTTTGTCTCCTAGTTGGAACACTATTTGGGCTTTTGCCTGACTCTCTCTTGAAGAGCTGCTCTTTGATTTCAAATAAATCATTGTTTGCTTGTCACTTTGAAAGGCCTTTTAATGTTTAGGTTCCCACATTGGTGAAATGAAAAAGTTCTAAAGTGGCCTTATCTTCCCAGGTATGCTACCTACAGAGACTCTTTGTGCTCACAGCTTCCATGGATGTCTGCCTTCTTGATTGTGTCTCCCTGTTTGGTAGACGTTAAAATGCCTTTACCTGAGATCATGAGCATTTTTTCCCTCAAGGGGGCTGATTGCCCGGGTGCAGGCAAGCAGCATGGATACCTCAGGTGCCTGGGGAAGTCGGTTCTGATGGGTAGTAGTACTTATTTAATTGTGCTCCTATAACATGTATTCTTTAATTGATCGACATAAATTTCTAAAAGATGAAATAATTTTTGGACATTTGCTGTGCCCAAAACCTGCCAAAATACATCAAAGAATTTCATAACTCTATGTTCAAAAATTTGACAAATTTAGAAGTCAAATAGGAGTTTGCTAACTTCATTAATTTTTAAGGTCTTTCGACTGATAATAAGAATGATAAGCACAGCTCACAGGTGTCTGAGACTAAAGGAACTGAAGGAGAAAATAGGAGAGCTTTTCTAAAGATTCAAGCACCTGAAACTTTTCCTTTGTTTAAGCAGCACCCACAAACCCCTTAAAAATTGTTTATCAAGGACAAATAAAAGTCTAAAAGCCTTAGCCATCTGAATGAATAAACTTAACTTATTCCAACTATTATAAATTAATGGGCTTTTTTTTTGCCATACCTGTCTCATGGCTAAAAATAATTTTCTTAGTGAAATTATCAGGCCTCTGCTTGTGTCTGTCTATATATGTCTATGTTTGTCTACCTCTGGAGGAAATTAATAAAATTGGTTTATATAAAAAGACCTCTGTTTAACTGGCTTAAAGAACTTAACTGCTTATAGAAATTAAGAAATACAACAGAAACTAGCCCAAAATGCTTTTCAGAATAATATAATCTGGGCAAATATTTAATATTAAAACAGATTTAAGTTTGCTTTAATTAAAATGGATATGTCTTTTAAAGTTATTAACATTTAATTATTATGAAAGAAATTAATATGTTTTCAATAAGACCTGGTATGAGAGATGGAGATAAGTTTTCATGTAAAAAATGAAGATAATTTTGCCCTGGTTATTTCACTTTTTTTAAGTTAAGAGTGACTTTCAACTTTTTTTAAGTTGACTTTTTTTAAGTTAAATTTTAATATCAATGGTGTGCTTATGCAAAGCTAAAACTTAAAAATGACATTTTCCTGTATGCATTTAATAAAAAATTAGAAAGGGGACAAAATTATGTTTTATTAAAATGATTTCCTGCACTCTTTATCATCATGTCTTTAACTGTTTAAATACAGTGAGACTTCTTAATACTCAAAGAGCTAAAATTTTGTTTATAATTACTTAACTTTCCATATTTGCCTCCAAAATATATTACTGTCACTTTGGTAAAATGCATAATCAAATATTATTTCATTAAGTATTTGTTCCATAATGACCTACGATTTTGTTTGACCAAATATTTTAAAACTTTTGATATGTTTGACAAATTTTGCAAGACTTTTTTTAAAAGTTAGTCATTTTCTTGACCTTTTTAAAAAGAATTTGGGAGACTTTCAGAATATGTTCTGTCTCTTGATAAATGGGAAATTAAACTGATTAGGCTTATTTGGTATGTTAAATTACACAGGAAGCACTGTCAAATAAATAATGCCAAAAACTCGCAGTTTTTCACTCTCTGAAAGTTGTGCTCTTATCATGGTTTTGAAATGTGAACACCCAGTAATTAACCAAAACACTGCCTACAGAGACTGAAGGGGAAAAGGTGGCCTTTTAAAATACAATCTGCAAGGTTCCTGGTAGGGGGGAATGTAAGAGGCAACCAATTGATATTTTTTTTCCCTTTCTCTCCTTCCTTTCTCCTCTCTCTAAAAATAAATAAATAAAATCTTCCAGTAGCTTTTGGTCAAGATGGAGGCAGAGGTATACACGGCTCACCTTCTGGTACCACCACATCAAAATTACAACTAAATTACAGACCAACAATCACTCAGAACCGTCAGACATCGAGTTGAATGGAAGTCCCATGACTATGGAACTAAAGAAACCACATCCATCCAGAAAAGTAGGGGATGCAGGGATTTGGGAATGGGCAGGTCCCCACACTCATGTGGTAGATAAAAATTCAGAAATATCTTGGGAGTTATGGGGCGCCAGCCCTCTACTAGGCACCTCAGCCCAGGGTCACAGTGTCAGGAAGATAAGCCCCCAGAACTTCTGGCTATAAAAATCAGTGGTATTTGAGTCAGTTAAAAAAAAAAAAAAAAAACCACGGGACACCCTGGCAGTTCCTCTTAAAGTGCCCACACAAAACTTTCTCAGACACACTCACTCTGAGTTCCAGCACCACCAGGGTAGCAGTTTCAAAGGCACCAGTGGCATATCAGGAAGGAACTAAAGTATCTGGCATCATGATGCCAGAGCTACAGAACAGTTTTCTCCCAGACAGAAAGGTGGGCAGAGGCCATTGTGCCTACCCCCACAGAGCCACAGAACAGGCAGGTAGAGACATATCTGGGACTGCGTCATCCTGGTTTAAACTGTTTGCCCTGCCCTGGCATTTACCTGAGGCTCCACCCCACTCAACTTATGGCCTGCCCCCAGCCCTCCTATCTTTGGCTAAGCAGCTCCAGGCTTGGCACTAGCAGGAGCCAGCTTTGGATCACAGTTTGGCTCCACTTGGAAATCTCCAAGCCCAGCACAAGTAGCAGCCATCTGTAGACTGCTTTGTAGCTCACGTTGGGTGGCTCCAGGCAGAACACAGCTGGTGGCTGACCCTGACCTGCACCACCCAGGAAACCCCAGAGCCTGCATACTCAGTGGACAGCTACAGACCATGTCAGAGCACCACTACTCTGCCCCCACACAGCAGATCCCCCACAAAGGGCAGAGGTTGGTTGTCTGTGGCCATAATCTATTCTTGCAGCTGACTGGCCTGGGTAAATCCCTCCCATAGACCTGCCAACAGCAATCAAGGTTCAGCTATAAGAGAAGGAGGAGGTGTACTCAGCCCACATGAAGAGCACACCTTGAGTACCAACTTTGGGTGATAGGGATGCTGTGGCACTGGATGCTACAGGCCACGCTACCAAGACCAGGTATCATAGCAGCTCTACCTAATACACAGAAACAAACACAGGGAGGCTACCAAAATGAGGAGACAAAGAAACATGGCCCAAATGAAAGAACAGATCAAAACTGCAGAAAAAAACTATACAAAATGGAGATAAGCAATCTATCAGATGGAGAATTCAAAACACTGGTTATAAGGATGCTCAAGGAATTTAGTGAGTGCTTCAACAGCATAAAAAAAAAAAAAAGCCAGGCAGAAATGAAGGATATACTAATGAAAATGAACAATTTAAGGGAATCAACAGTAGAGTGGATGAAGCTGAGAATCAAATCAATGATGTGGAACATAAGGAAACAAAAAAACAATGAAGCAGAACAACAACAAGAAGAAAGAGTCTATCATCCACAAACAAACAAACAATAAACAAGGATAGTGCAAGGAGCCTCTGAAACAACTTCAAGCATTCCAACATTCACATCATAGGGGTGCTAGAAGGAGAAGAGAAAGAGCAAGAAATTGAAAGTTTATTTGAAAAAAAATAATGAAAGAAAACTCCCCTGATTTGGTGAAGGAAATAGATATACAAGTCCAGGAAGCACAGAGAGTCCCGAAAAGATGGACACAAACAGGTCCAGAGTAAGACACATCATAATTAAAATGCCAAATGTTAAAGATAAAGAGAGAATCTTAAAAGAAGCAAGAAAAAAGCAGTTAGTTAGCTAAAAGGGAGTTCACATAAGGCTGTCAGCCAATTTCTCAAAGGAAATTTGCAGGCTAGAAGGGATTGGCAAGAAATATTCAAAGTCATGAAAAGCAGGAACCTACAGCCAAGATTTCTTTACCTAGCAAAGATATCATTTAGAATCAAAAAGCAGATAAAGAGCTTCCCAGACAAGAAAAAACTAAAATTATATGAAATGTTAAAGGGACTTATTTAAGAAGAAGAATATCAAAACTATGAATAATAAAATGGCAATAAACACATACCTATTAACAATCAAATTCAAAAAACAAACTGAGAAAACAAGAACAGAAACAGAAACATGGATATGGAGAGAGTTTTGATGGTTACTAGATGAGAAGAGGATTTGGGAGAATGGGTGAAGTGTTGTGGAAATTAAGAAGTACAAATCTGTAGTCATATTGTAAAGTACAGTATAGGAAGTGGAGCAGCCGAAAAACTTATATGCATGACCCATGGACATGGACAATGGTGGGGGGATTGCCTGAAGGGAGTTGGGGGTGCTAGGTGGAAAGAGAAAAAGAGGAAAAATTGAGAAACTATAACAGTACAATCAATAAAATATGTTTAAAATCTTTTAAAAAATAAATAAAATACTGTTTAAAAAATACAAACTGCTGTATAAGTTACCTTGCCAAAACTGATTTATAAAAGAACTAAGGTTTTTACAAAACTACTAGAAAATAATTATGATAAAACAAGATGACCATATATGGAAAATAGGGTGCATGTTTCTGGTGGAGGAAGGTATGGGGCATGGAGATGTACTTTGCTGAGGGAAAGGAGAGTAGGTTTTGTATTTTGTGGGGGTTTTTTTTTTTGGTGTTGTTGTTGTTGTTTGATAAGGAAGGATATAAAGGACATGGGAATTTTATTTTTCTTAAAGAAAGAAAAAGGAAAGTGATTTTTACCCTAAAATAGATTGTTTAAAGAAAAGGGTAGAATGAAAACTGGAAGGGGTATGGAAGTTGTAGAAGGAGGAGGGATCTTAAGAATATATATGTGGTCAAACTAACTAAAATTGGAATGGATCACGAAGTCGATTTTATCATTTATAAGAATGTATATGAACTCTGACCAGCTCTAAAAACATAGCCATTTTTAAGTCTTTCGTCATTTGTAGACAGTTATTGTTTTAATCTGATGTTTTATAAATGTTTCTACAAAGATGTTTCATCTTCAGAGAAATTCATGGAGAAAACTCTGACACTCTAAAATACAAAATTTCAGGTATGCTTAACTAATCCATGTGTGACTGAATTTAAATATATTGACTCTTGGATTCAAGTTTCCTGATTTAAAGAAAGCTCTTAAACAAAACTGGACTGTTCAAGCAAAAGGATTTAAAATTAAAATTACTAGGAAGTGAAGCAAATGACATCTGTTGTGGACCGTTAACACAAGTTTCTGGACCAGGCCTGTAAAATCAACACTTTCTTTTCCCCTTTTTTCTCTTTAGTTCCTTCCTATCCCATGTAAAAATATTAGAGGCCAAGCACTCACTATAATAGTTATTGTTTCCTTTAATTTCTGTCTGGGGCCCTGACTGGTGTGGCTCAGAGAGTTGGGCATCTTCCTGCAGACCAAAGGGTCACCAGTTTGATTCCTGGTCAGGGTACATGCCTTAGGTTGGGGGCCAGGTTCCTGGTTGGAGGCATTCAGGAGACAACCTATCAATGTTTCTCTTGCACATCAGTGTTTCTCTGGCACCCAACATGGGGCCTCTTTTTTTTTTTTTTTATTCTTTGAGGCAAAAATTTTTACTGTTATTTCTGATATGGTTGCTAAAGAATTTCTGACGGAAGACTAAAAGCAAACTTCTGACAATTAGCTGAATGCCTGGCTGAAAGTCCCAGGCTGCTACAATAGGGGGGCCTGTGGAAGAACCGGCCCCCTGTGGTTTCTGTAAATTGTTTTCAGGACCTGATATTTTCCTCCGGTGAAACATTTACTTGCCAAGGGCCTTTTGTGACTATGGTTAGTTAATTTTTTCTGGGGAAGTAGCCAGTTTCCCCAAAAACTGAGTTAAAAATTGGTGTTTTGTTTTCCGCAAAAAATGGCTAGTTTTTTCCAGAAGACTGTACATCTATATTTTATTTTTACAATAAAAAAGGTCACGGCTCTGGCACAAGGAGGAATTAGATTGGAAAAGATACATTCTTTCAATATAAGTGTTTTTGAGTTTTTTACTACCTGAGGGGGAGTGGCTGTAATTGAGACCTAGTAGTAGACTGTGGAATCAGATTACAAGCAACACAGAATAACATAGATTTCATTCTTATTGCTAGAGGTTTACCAAAAATGTTTTGAAATAAAGATAAAATTCAAACAAACTAGTATTCTTAAACTCAATTCTATAAAGGAATATCAGTTTATTATAAACATCTTACGTTCTAAAGTAAATAATATGATTTCTTAGAAACTACTTCTGCCTGCTACACTGGGCATTCAGGAAGGCATTATTCACACTTCCCACTTATAGCTTTGAGTTCCTTATTAAAAGACAATTCTGAGTGGTCGATGGAATGATCAGGCAAACCTTTTCTTTATAATGTGGATGCCCGTTAAGCTTCTCTTTCTTTTATCTTATCTCACACTACCTGGTATTACATCAGCTTCTGTCCAACCTTTTCCTTTTTTCCTCCTTACCCTCTTCCTTTACAATCTTACAATTTCTTTTCTTTTACTCTCTTAATTCTTTCTTCACTGACCATCTACAACTTACTTGAACTTTCTTACAACATATATAATTCATAGTCTTGCTATATGGTACTGCAGGCCACAACACTATGATTTTATGATTTTAATATCTGAAGTACTTATATAAAGTTTATTCATATATATTTAATATATGAAGTAACATATATGTATTACTACAATAATAAGTATTATCTATATTTAATATATAGAGTATTATATAAAAGTATTATATGGCTATAATAGCTTATGAATACATATATGGCTACTATGTGATCACATTTTTATAATTATACAGTATTAAAACAGCACACAGTTGTTTAGTAATGCAGGTTTCATTTATCTGCTATATGCTTTTTTAATATTTTACTTAAATTTATATAGAAATAATTAGTTTTAACTTTAATAATAAACTCAGAGGTTACTCAGAAACATGATTGTAAACTTTAAATATATACAATCTTGTACTTAACATCTGTGTATTTATTTCAGAAAGGATAGTGCTTCCTACATATTTTTTACTTCCGTACTGATTCAGGTGTAAAGTTGATTTCTGGGAGACCTCAAGGTTTATTTATTAAAAACCCAGTATAA
Source organism: Micronycteris hirsuta (assembly GCA_004026765.1). Taxonomy (NCBI): domain Eukaryota; kingdom Metazoa; phylum Chordata; class Mammalia; order Chiroptera; family Phyllostomidae; genus Micronycteris; species Micronycteris hirsuta. Next base: position 71,140 of record PVJI01006000.1, on the reverse strand, counting down.
GGCATGACTGCTCTAAATAAACAAGGAATAGAGGTGATATATTAACCCATTATTCTTATTAAAAACTATATAGATATACTGTATTATTTTAATTAGAAATAGTTGTGCTGCGTGTGTGCTTTATTTGCCTTTAATTAACATAAGTCCTTTAAAGCGAAGGTGGCAGCATGATAATGTATTTGTAAATTATATTATAATTGGTAGCTTTAGAATGTTATTTCTTGCTACTTGATGTCATTTTAACTTTTACCTAACATTCTCTTAAATATATGTAAAAGATCCCTTTATTCGGGGATCAACTGGGACATTCTCAGGTCTATGGTTTGAATAATATCTTTTTAGCTTCTTACCTACTTTTAGCCAAACATTTAATTCTATAGTGCCTTCTTCAGGGAGCCTTTTAAGTCTGCTGTAAGTTTTAACTGAATTAGTTAAGGTGTACTATTGGAGAAAATTGGCTTGGGAGACAGAGGAGTGGATTTCTTAAGCTAAGGATTTTTTAAGTTACTGCTTTTTTCCTCTTCATGGGACTTCTCAAGCTGCCGCTTTCTCTACCCCTCCTCCACCTCGCCCAGAGCACGGTCTTTCTCTGCCTCCGGGAGGAGGGAGAGGCTGGGGCTCTTGCTGATAAGCGGAAGATTAGCTGGTCTTTTTTACTCAAGCTCTTTGCTCAAGTTTGCTGTTAGTTTCTTCAGAGCTGTCTTTTTTTGAAAAAACAGTTGCTTTAGGAGATGGGAGTTTGTCCTGCCCCCACTGCTGGAGCAGCTAGCTGCCGTTTTACTGGCCGGCAGGGTTTGGGGTAAAGTATGGAGCGAGACTTTCTCTGTTATTCTCTGACCTAAACGGGAAGTGCTGGGTTAGAACAGCAGTGATTTTAAGTTTTGCCGCCTGTGCTAAGATTCTTACTGAGCTAGTTAAGGTGTATTATGGATGAAATTTTTTACGGAGTCAGGGGGCGCAGAATTTTAAGTCATTGCTCCCTTCCTTTGCCTTGTGCTTTCTCTCTGTTCCGCAGCAGGTTAAAACAGCTATGCTTTTAAATTCTACCGCCTGGTACTCTCTTTCTCTGTCCGCCGCTTTCTCTCTGTTTGCTGCTTCCTCCCTCTACTCCTCCTCCACCCCGCGCTGCCAGCTCGCCCCCACACTGTCTGCTGGGCCTGAGGAGGGAGGGGCTGAGGCTCCTGCTAACAAAGAGCAGGCAGAGGACAGGACAGGGTTAGAAGAAAAAAAAGCTGTAAAGAGCAGTTTGCAGAGAAACTTGCTAGACTTTGCCTCTAAAGCTGCTTAAATGAAAAGATCTCGGTTCTTACTCTCCTCAGCTTATTTGGCAAAGATGCCTGAGAGAGAAGAAAAGCGATCTTTTCTTTTATAATTACTTATTAATATTTATTAAAATTAACGTGGCTATAAAATGTTTTTTGTACCGTCTCTTTCTCTTCCCCACTCCAGAGGACTCTTGGCCGTGGAGCCCCTCACTTACTGGGGCAATTGCGCGCTAACCTCCACCTTGAAGTGGGGGGGATATGGTCCTTTTGGCTCTTGGCCTGTCTGGCCCCACGTTGGGCGCCATATGACGCTGGGATTTCGTCCCAGCGAAATCCGTGGTGGACCGTACCCTGACGCGTGAATCAAACTCACCCAGAGACACGCTTGGAAAAAGAGTTCCGGTTGCCATGGGTCTTTTGCTCCATCTTTGAAAGGCCCCATGCGTAGCTCAGCCGGGCTTTTTACTAGAAGTTTTAGGACACATTTACATTGGATTGATTATTCATGAACTTATGCAGAATCATGCATTTACAGCGAGGTCATGAAGATACATGAGAAGGGGATAGCTGAGTGGTGGGTTTACTTAGTAAGGTAAACATTTGGGGTACAGAGCATTAGGTTGTAAATTCAGGTCCGGTGGCAGACAGGACCGGGGTAGTATATTAAACAGGAGACAAGTAAATTGAGGGTAAGCTAACTATGCCTGTTAACTTTTAGGACCATAAAACATTGAGACAGAAGAATTTCATGGATTCATTAACTTAAGTTTCCTGGCCTTGGGGAAAGAGAGACTCAGCAAGTCAGAGAACTTCCTAAGATACATCTTTGCCAAATTCCCACCAGAGAATTCCCCCTCCACAGACATGAATCACGCTTGCCCACACGGGAGTGCTTCCTCACGCCGAGCCAAGCTCAGACACGCATGATTCCCGGGACCGCGTGTTTTCACACATGTGGAAAGAATTCCCACATTTCTCTCTCTCTCTCTCTCTCCCCTCTCTCCCTCCTTCCCTTTCTCCCTTCCTTTCTCTCTAAAAATAAATAAAATCTTTAAAAAAATTCTGTCTGGGAAGATGTCAGCATTGTGCATCATCTCTCAACCTACTTCACAGGTCCAAACATACAACTGGTTACAGCCATAGTCTAGGATGTTCAGTGCCTGGTAAGGTCAGCCCCAAAGAAGGTATCAGATTTGGAAGAATACTTTTTCCTTGGGCAGGTATTGCAATGATCACCACAGCAACAGCCAACGAGGAAAAATTTAAATTCCCTTGCATGAGTTATATTAGAGAACAGAATTACTCTTGACCATATTTTTGCTGAATGGTGGGGCTTTCTCTATTGTTACTACTTCCTGTTGTACTTGAATAAAACACCTATGGTGAAACAGGGATGGAACTAGATGAAATTGGGCAAAAATCAAATGATTAAATACAGTGCCCTTGAATACCTCAAGGTTCTTTAATATCTTATCTGACTGCCCTCAGGCACTAACTCCTGGTTCAGATCTATTCTTCAAATTGAACTTAGAATTTTGTTTGCTGTTATATATATTTGTTTGTTTGGCATAGCTCAATGTTATAAGACACTACTCCAATAATGGCTACTCAATGTTTTGAAATGATCACTAAGGCCTACGAGACTTCACATGAGAAACCTCAAGAAACTATAGATATTTGCCTTGGAGAAAAATGACAGTAAAGTCTCCCTCTGTTCTGACACTTTTGTTGCTCAAATGTGGCATACAGTTCCAAAAATAGAAAAAAAACCACTTTTCCATCTTTGTGGGACATGAGATACAAGGAATGAGCCTTCTTATGGTGATGAGGGATTTAAAAAGGGATGACATTCCCAAAATGAGCCACCTGATAGTGGAGGGAAAATGATGCTTTTAATAACTAATCAGTGTTGCTTTCCAATGATTGATCAGTGATACTCTGAAGAAAAAATTTTGATCAAAAGGGAGAAAATTAAAACAATAATATGAATGGAATCACTTTAAAAATGGAGCCGGAACTGCCATCCCAGAGGAACTGCCTTGAACACCTTATGCCTTAAACCTTTGAATGTTAAAACAGGTCAAAGTAACCTTTGAACTGGGCCTAAGCAATCTTGTTTCCCAAATAACTGTTTGCAGATATAACAAGAAAGCAGTCACTACTACTAGACTAATGACTATTAGACTGAAAATTCAAAATATGTAGAACTAAATCACTATGTTGCTTATGTGCACCAATAGCAATGCCTTCCTTCTGTGGATGCAATTGTTGCCCTTCCCTTTCTCATAAATACTCATTGCTTTGTCTCCTAATCAAAACATTACTTGGGCTTCTGCCTGCCTCAATTGGCAGGTTTCAAATACCTATTCTTTGATCTCAAATATTTATTGCCTTTCACTTTGAAAGATGCTTTTATTTTTAGGTAGCACAATTACTGTGGGCCAGGTCCTGGTCTGAGTTATGAGTTAATCATGCATAGAAGCAAGGGCTAAGTTGTCTGGCCCAGGTCAGACTGCTGAAAAGAAGAGTTCTTGTTCAGTAGGATGATTTCCTACCTCTTCATTGCTTCTTGCCATGCCTCATAAATCCAAGAACCGAAGTTTAGAGGATGGTGGGCCATCAGGAACAAATCTAGATTTGTCTACAGTGCTATATCCAGATTGCTCCAAAATATTTAAAGTCAGCCTCCAAATCCAATGGTTCTGCTGGTGACCACTGTCTGGAGGGTCTGCCTCTCCTCACCCATTGGACAGATATTTCAAATAGTAAACCCCTGGGCAGGTTCATTGTAAAGTGAGGGAAAGAAGCAGAAGTATTGTTTTGGTAAACAACAGGGAAAGTGAACTTAGAAACAACTGGATGAGTATACATGTTTCTGTTGGAATAAAACAGACTGATAGTTTAATAGGAAAACAAGAATTCTGTTCCATTAAAACACCTAAGATGTAAAGGAATATTTTATAACTATCCTGTGAACCTCATCAGGAGAGACAGGCAACTAAATATTATTTCTGGTCCAGAATGGTTTGGCACCTGAATTATCCAGTTTACCCTTGCAGAGTAATCAGTTTTGTTGATCAACTGCCATCTCCCCAAGTGGCTGGAAATTGTGGAGGAAAAAAGACTATACTGTAATCAACTCTAGTCTGGAACTGAAAAGGAAAAAGAAATTAAATGTTCTCTAGGACAAAGGGAGAAGCTGCTGTTGTAATGAGACTTTTCTATATAAATGAAATATGCTTTTATGTAATTAAATAGAATCTAATTTTTCTATTTACAGTCACTGCCACCAAAACTGTAAAGATGTTTTAAGCAAGAAAAGTATAGATGTTTAATTTCTTACAGGCTAAAATGTATCCACTTGTAATGCTAAACATAGCATTAAAAATAAATAAATGATTTATTCTTTCCTTTATGTCCCTTGCTCTAGGGGACATATTGGTGAAAATATCACTGTGCGGAATATCTGAGATTTTCCTGCTTAAGTTCTCCTCTAGGGCTTTTATGGTATCATGACTTATATTTAAGTTTTTTATCCAACTTAAGTTTATTTTTGTGTATGGTGGAACTTGGTGGTCAAGTTTCATTCTTTTGCATGTAGCTGTCCAGATCTCCCAACACCATTTGTTGAAGAGGCTATTTTTACACCATTTTATGCTCCTACCCCCTATGTCTAATAGTAATTGACCATAGAGACTTGGGTTTATTTCTGGGCTCTCTATCCTGTTCCATTGGTCTATGTGTCTGTTCTTACACCAGTACCAGGCTGTTTTGATTACCGTGGCCTTGTAATATAGTTTGATATCAGGTATCAAACTATCCTTCCTATTTTGGTCTTCTTTCTCAAAATTGCTGAGGCCATTTGGGGTTATTTATGGTTCCATATAAATTTTCGAAATGTTTCTTCTATATCTGTGAAATATGTCATTGTATTTTAATTCGGATTGTGTTGAATCTATAAATTGCTTTGGCCAGAGACATATGATAAGATGCTCAACAACACTAGCTATTAGAGAGATGCAAATTAAAACCACAATGAGATACCACTTCACACCAGTCAGAATGGCCATCATAAACAAATCAACAACAAATGCTGGCAAGGTTGTGGAGAAAAGGGAACCCTAGTACACTGTTGGTTCAGCCACTGTGGAAAATAGCATGGAATTTCCTCAAAAAACTAAAAATGGAACTTCCTGTTGAGCCATCAATTCCACTGTTGGGATTATACCCTAAGAATCCTAAAACACCAATTCAAAAGAACCTATGCACCCCAATGTTCATAGAAGCACAGTTTACAATAGCCGAGTGCTGGAAACAGCCTAAGTGCCATCAGTAAATGAGTGGATCAAAAAACTGTGGTGCATTTACACAATGGAATACTATACAGCAGAAAGAAAGAAGGAGCTCCTATCCTTCGGAACAAAATGGATGGAACTGGAGAGTATTATGCTAAGTGAAATAAGCCAGGTGGTAAAAAAGAAATACCATACGATATCACCTATAAGTGGAACCTAATCAACAAAACAAACAAGTGAGCAAAACAGAACCAGAGACATGGAAATAAAGAACAAACTGACAATGTCCAGAGAGAGGGTGGGGGTAATGGGGGAAAGAAGGGGAAGGGTTGTTAAGGAATATGTATAAAGAACCCATGGACAAAGACAATGGGGGGTGATTGGATGTGGGAGGTGGGAGTGGGTGGAGCAGGGGAGAATGGTGGAGTGTGGCAGTGCTTTCCACACGCGTGCAAACATGCAGTCCTGAGAATTTACATGTTTTGAGCACAGCTCTGTGTGATTCCCGTGTGGGCAAGTGTGGATCATGTCTGTGGAATGGGAACTCTCTAATGGGAATTTGGCAAAGATGTATCTTAAGAGATTCTGGCTTGCTGAGCCCTGTTTAATATATTATCCTGGTCCTGTCTGCCACCGGACCTGAATTTACATCCTAATGCTCTGCTAATGAGTAAACCTATCCCTATTCTGCTTAATCCCATGAATAATCAATCCAATGTAAATATGTCCTAAAGCCTCTAATAAAAACCCCGGCTAAGCTACCCACGAGGTCTTTTCCCAAGATGGAGGTGGAAGGAAAGACCCATGGCAGCCGGATTCTTATCTCTAAGCGTGTCTCTGGGTAAGATTTATTCACGCGATCGGGGCAGTCCCCCCTACGGATTTTGCAGGTCAAAATCCATGACAGTGGGGAAAATGGGAACAACTGTAATTGACTGACAATAAAAAAAAAGAAAAAAGAGGCCCTGGCTGGTGTAGCTCAGTGCATTGAGCGCGGGCTGGGAACCAAAGGGTCCCGGTTCGATTCCCAGTCAGGGCACATGCCTGGGTTGCAGGCCAGGTCCCCAGTGAGGGCCATGTGAGAGGCAACTATACATTGCTGTTTCTCTCCCTCTCTGTCTCCCTCCCTTCCCCTCTCTCTAAAATAAATAAATAAAATCTTTAAAAAAAAAGGAAAAGAAAAAAGAAAAAAATAAATACTGAAAGAGGTATAATGAAATACCAAGTACTGTGTCCATTTCATGAAAAAATTAATTGAAAAAAAGAAAAATATATTTGATTGTTAAGCACGTACTAAGAAAGATTATTTTTGTAGGAATATATATAGATAGAAACTTAATCAAGTCACTTAGTATGTGGTCAATACCTTATATTTGGGAGACACACAACTGTAAATATATTTAATCTAGCTGCAAAGACTGAAAAGTTACATTCACACGCATAGTGATGTGAGCTGTTCAAAACTTGTTTTATTTTCCTTTAGGCCCTTATTACTTGCATTATTTTACAATCTGTGTTACTTACAATACACTATATATAACAAATTTAGCCAAAATTTTAGGTCAAGATACAATTAGTAGACTGACTTCAGATGAAGCTGGATATGGATAAGGGACCATTTCTAAAGAAGTCAAAATTTAAAAATTATAAGGTGTTTTAGAATCATGTCAATGATATTATAATGAATAGAAGTTATTCTTTAACTTAAACCTATTCTGAGAATAATTAAAATCAATAAGCCTCATTGCCCTGAATTATAGTTGTCAACCCTAACTCATTATTTTTAAAAAGAACAGCATTTTTAGTGTTCTTTGTAGCATAAGAAAGGTGCAGAGACATCCAGGTAACTGAGGAAATGCTCTGACAGGTATGGAAAATAACCATGACAATCTGTGGAGGAAAAGATCTATAAAAATCAGAGTGAATAAGTAAGGATGTGTAGACTTTTGGCAATTTAGCTGAATGGACAAATGATTCCACAGTCATAGCTTTACTGCCACAGAAGGTACATCCCCATGTTCACACAGATGGCCCAGTCATCTGGAAAAGGGAAAGTTTACTTTGGCACTCTGTTTCAGAAGACAAGAGAGAGTGTCTTTATTGTAGAAAGATTCCCAACAAAGTGAACTTAAATTCTCTGAAAACATTGTTGGCACACACTTCCCTACAGTGGTAGATAATTGAGACTTAGTTGAGCTTGTGCAGTTGTAAGGGACAGACTTTGAGAAGCCCTCCAAACAGTACATTAAGCCACTGCTGGTGCTGAGAGATTGCTCCATCTGCAAGCAGGGGACCTGCCTGGAGCATAAGCAGCATAAGCAGTGGGAGTTCAGGATCCACTTCAGAGTAGTTATAGTAACATCTAGTCATCACTTTCTTCTCCTTTGACTGTTTAATCCTCAATGAAAATCTATCAGGAAAGCATATCCTCTTATTTAATGGTGTTCAAATAAAATGGAGACCACCCCATTTTGCAAATAAGTAAATTCATCTACCAAAATCCAGAAACTTCAATTGAGTTCACAGATAAAACTCAAGAGCAGACTGGATAGTTCATAAGATTAGCAGAAGGGTACTTAACCAGTCAGATAGTGGAAAATAAAAGTGACTTAGAATTTCCCTTTTAAAATAAGGTTGAACATTCTCTACAATACTGATAATGAAACTGATATTAAGATGTTAACAGAAAACTGATAGTAACCAGAGGGGAGGGGGGAGGGGGAAAATGGGGGAAGGAAGGGGAAGGGGCATCAAGGAGCATGGATAAAGGACCCATGGACAAAGACAAAAAAGGGGGGAGGATTAAATGTGAGCGGTGGGAGTGGGTAGGGTTGGGGAGAGTAATGGGGGAAAAATGAGGACAACTGTAATTGAACAACAATAAAAAAAGATATTAACAGAAAACTTCTAAAAGTAAAAATTTCATACTTTTATTTCTTTTTCCTGTATGTACATTTGGTCAATTCATCACAATGTGTTAGCCACTTACACAGCAAAGACAGGGGACAAGCTCAGGACTAAGTGTTCTGCAAGACCCATATCAAATGGCCCTTCTCAGCATCTCTCACACCACCACAGGGCAGTGACCCATCCGATAGCTATAGCCCAAGCCCCTGCAAGTATGCCCTAATAGCCAGAGTGCCTAATGACTTCCTTTAAGAAACAAAATATTTTATTTCAATTGGGGGACGACTCTGTAATGTACCTGATTTTCTAACCACTATGCTGTACATCTGAAACTAATACAGAATAATATTGATTGTAAACTGTAATTGAAAATAAAAATAACATACCAAATAATAAGCACACAAATAAAAATTAACAAGCCTACTTATAATAACATCCAAAAGAATAAAATATTTAGGCATAAACTTAACCAAAAAACCTTGAAAACAAAATATTCTAAATAGGTTGTGCTATTTCAGGAAACTTTAACAGCTGTGATGGTTGCAGAAAACACCATTTTTTTAATAATTACTTTATTGTTGTTCAATTACAGTTATTTGGATCCTCTCCCCTCCCCTCCTCCCTTCCCCTCCAACCCCTCCTCCCCACCAAGCCTCCCTCCTCCCCCTTAGTTCTGACCATGAAAACACCATATTCTTAAAGTTTGTTCTTTCAGATACATTATACATACTCTCTGAGAGGACGAAGATGACAGGGGAAGAGAAGGAATCATACTATAGGAAAGAGAAGAGAAAAGAGAAATGGCAATGCAGAAGGAAGACTTTGAGTTGGGGAGAGACGGATAAAGAGATGACAGAACTGCTTGTGCTGGCCACAGAGGAGAGGATACTGGGGACTGGTGATTTCCAGACTCAGTGCTCCTTGGAAGAGAAGGTAAAAGAATAAAACTATTTGAGGCTACAGAATGATGACTCTGATTCATTTTTAAATGTATATTTGTGTGTATTATATATTGTACATATATTTTTTGTAGGAACATGAAGGTAAGATGGCAGATTGAGAAAAGAGGAGTTCAAATAAGTGTAAAAAGGGAAAAAAGAACATCAATGAGCCTGGCTGGTATAGCTCAGTGGATTGAGCATGGGCTGGGAACCAGGCGGTCCTGGTTCAATTCCCAGTTGGGGCACATGCCTGGGTTGCAGGCCGGGTACCCAGTGAGGGCCATGTGAGAGGCAACCACACATTGCTGTTTCTCTCCCTCTCTTTCTCCTTCCCCTCTCTCTAAAAATAAATAAATAAAATCTCAAAAAAAAAAAAAAAAGAACATCAATGAGTTGGAACTTCCTAGAACTTTTATGGGCCTTTGGAGAACTAGGGTAGCACAAAGCAATTTATATGTTCCTGGGTAGACTATGTGGATAAAGAACCAAGAAGACAAGCAAGTTTCTGATTATACTGGTATAAAACCCCTTCTTAGTACTCTTTCCAGTGAAATCAATGGAGGTTTCAGAGACTGATAAAATGCAGGATCATAAGACAGGCTGCATCTGCTCATCTTTTTGGCAACCAAATTCTGGCTACCTTCTGGCTCATTAGACTCTGAATCGGGGAAATAAAAGGAGAAACTCAAATTGGTCCATTTGTGAGCAGCTCTAGTTGAAGACAGAGGAGGTGATTTAAAATATCATGAAGTTTGGTTATTAGCTGTGGGTTTCAATTTTCTTTGGGATCTGGGCTCCCAAGGAAAGCAATGTTTGAAAGCCAGTGGTAGAAATGGAAATGACAAGATGGGGAGGGTGTCAGTGTTCTGAATGGCAGATTTTGACTGACAGATGGCCTTGGTTTTTTAAGAGGCCAGTTGGCAGGGTTGTGTCTCCTGACAGTCATCTGTCAGAACATACAAGGCAAAAAAGCTTGTGTGCACTTGCACACTGGAACCACCGGATGGCTCCAAGACACCCAGACCAAGAAACAGTGAGGGGTCATGATGACAAAAACTAAGAACCAAGAAGGCACAGCTAAGATTGAGATGCTGTCTAATGTGCTACTAGTATCTCTAAGTGTCCAAACTGAACTTTGATTTTAAACATCTAAGTAAGTAAAAGAAAATCCCAGTGGGTAATTCTGTCTCGAGTAGTTTCTGAATAAAATCCCTACAACTTACCTTCTTTAGTGCTGGTTTAGCATTTTTATTATTTTTGTTTTACTAGTTATAAATGAAAAAGAAGTCAGTGGACACAGGATTCCAACTTTCCAAATCACTTTTGATTTTTGGCAAAGCACAAACCACACCATTAAGTGCTGGTAAATAATGTGTGTTTTATGCTCTGGGCTGATCACATGATGATCATTTGTACTGGGTTGGCCAAAAAGTTGATTCATTTTTTTCTGTATGATGGCTGTAGTAGTGCTTAATTGTCTTTAACTTCATTTGAAACAATTTTGTTAGAATGTATTGTGACAGCTGTCATAGCAGCATGCATTTAATAAATATTATCAAAATTGGTGAATTTTTCTGTAGCCATTTTAATATTGAAGATAGAAGAAGACATGCAACATTTTCAGTGTATTATGCTTTATTATTTCAAGAAAGGTAGAAACGCAACTGAAATGCAAAAAAAAAAAAAGATTTGTACAGTGTATGGAGAAGGAGCTGTGGCTGATTGAACATGTCAAAAGTGGTTTGTGAAATTTCTTGGTACTATTGACATTTTGGCAGAATAATTTTTTGCTATAGGGCTGTCTTCTGCATTGGAAGATGTTTAGCAGCATCCCGGCCTCTACCCACTAAGAAGTCAATGGCAGTAGATAGCCAACATACTCAAAATATCCAAATCAATAAAGTTACTGGGTAAAATGAAAAATATGTCTGTTATTTTACAGAAAAAAAAAGTATGGACTTGTTGGCCAACCCAGTATTTCAATGCCCAAGATATCTGCTCATCTCCCTCAACCACATGGACTAGAATCTGAGTACTCATGCCACACAGTCCATATTCACATCAACTCCTTACATATTTTAGATAAGTTTTCATTAGCCATATCCTTCCTCATTCTGTCATTTTGCCTTTTAGAATTATTTTATTATATTTCATTATTTAAATTATTTTCAGTTTTCCATATTCCATCTTTCTTTTTAAAAGATGATATAGCTGCTCAGAAAAAATCTTCACTGCCTTCAGACCTAGATAAAGACATTACTTTGCTTGGTTTCCCTCCCTCTCTCCCTTTCTTCTTTCTTAGAGCAGTTGAAGGGAAGGCACAGTGATTTCCCGTACATCTTCTAGCCCCATGCATAGCTTCCCTATTATCAACATCCCCCAGTACAGTGGTACATTTGTTACAATTGACACGTCATCATCACCCAGAGTCCATAGTTTACATTTCAGTTTACTCCTGGTACTGTACATCTGGGTTTGGACAAATTCATAATGATATATAACCATCATTATGGTATTTCTTTTTATTCTCTGACATTTAACACTATGGTTATCTGAAATTTAATGAAATATTTGGTTATAACCAAAATATGTTATTCTTTTTTCTTCAAACTGTTATGCTATTGTTATAGAAAACTTCATTAAGTAATTGATCCTTTCTTTGAGGTTGCATTACTTATTTTATGTCTTCAATTAAGTTCACTAAATGATCTAAATCAAAATCTGGAATTTCTATACTATTATTTTTAATTCAATATCAGGATTTTAATAATGGTCATTTATAATAGATTTTTTAAATTTCTTAAGGCAAGTTTATCTTCATGACTTCTATTTGTTAAAATTGCAGTTTTAATGGTCTTGATTCTTCATTCTAGGTGATTTAACTATCAAATTATAGAGTATTTTGTAAGAACTTCTATTAATAACAAGGATCTTTGAGCCAAGAAGGGAGGTTTGTCAACCAGTCAAATTATATATATTTTAAATATATTTTATTGATTATGCTATCATAGTTGTCCCATTTTTCCCCCTTTATTCCCTTCCACCCCGCCCCCCTCCATTCCCTGCCCTTTAGTTTTTGTCCATGGGTCATACACATAAGTTCTCTGGCTTCTACATTTCCTATACTATTCTTAACCTCCCCTGTCTGTTTTCTACCTACTATTTATGCTACTTATTCTCTGTACTTTTTCCTCCTCTCTCCCCTTCCCACTCCCCTGTTGATATCCCTCCATGTCTTATATAAATCCCTTTAACATTTCATTTAATAAAGGCTTGACGATGATGAACTCCTTGAACTTGACCCTATCTGAGAAGCACTTTATCTGCCCTTCCATTCTAAATGAAAGTTTTGCTGGATAGAGTATTCTTGGATGTAGGTCCTTGCCTTTCAGTGACTTGTTATACTTCTTTCCAGCCCCTTCTTGATTGAAAGGTCTCTTTTGAGAAATCAGCTGACAGTCTTATGGAATTCCTTTGTAGGTAACTGTCCTCTTTTCTCTTGCTGCTTCTAAGATTCTCTCCTTATTTTTAATCTTGGGTAATGTAATTATGATGTGCCTTGGTGTGTTCCTCTTTGGGTCCCATTTCTTTGGAATTCTCTGAGCTTCCTGGACTTCCCAGAAGTCTATTTCCTTCACCAGCTTGGGGAAGTTCTCCTTCATTATTTGTTCAGATAAGTTTTCAATCTCTTGGTCTTCCTCTTCTCCTTCTGGCACCCCTATGACTCAGATGTTGGAACGTTTAAAGATGTCCTGAGGGTTCCTAAGCATCTCCTCATTTCTTTGAATTCTTTTCTGGTTGAATGGTTTTTTCTTCCTTCTGGTCCACACCATTGATTTGAGTCTCAGTTTCCTTCCCATCACTATTGGTTCCCTGTACATTTCCCCTTATTTCTCTTAGTGTAGTCTTCATTTTTTCATCTAATTTGCGACCAAATTAAACCAAACCTGTGAGCATCCTGATTACCAGTATTTTGAACTGCGCATCTGATAGGTTGGCTATCTCTTCGTGGCTTAGTTGTATTTTTTCTGGAATTTTGATCTGCTCTTTCATTTGGGCCATTTTTTTTTCTCAACTTGCTTGTTACTCTAAGGGGCGGAGCCTTAGGTGTTCACCAGGGCAGGGTAACCCCTGTCGTTGTGTTGTGATGCTGCCTGTCGGGGTGGGGCCTGAGAGGGAACAATGGCACTTGCTCCACTCTCTGCCAGCTTTCAGTCACTTCCCCTGCTACCCACAAGCAAGGTGGGCCAGTCTGTGCTGATTCCCAGGTGGGTGGGCTTGTGCATGGTCTAAGCCCCTGTGGGTCTCTACAACGAACTCCCCTGTGGGGCTGGGAGTTCCTTCTGCTGCCACCTCAACCCCCACAGGTGTTTTCAATCAGTGGTTTGAGGCTTTATTTCCCTGCAACGTAGCCCTGGGTTTCGTAGTCTGCTATGCTTCCCAGCTTTCTCTCCCAGTTTATCTGCACGCGAAAGAGGGTCCACCAGTGGCCTGCGCACTCGGCGAAACCCATGGCTGGGTCCTGGTCAGCCAGCCACGGGTTTCGCCGAGTGCGCCGGCCGCTGGTTTCGCAGAGTCTGCTGGCTGCAGTTTCACTGGGTGCACCAGCCTTGGGTCTCTCCAGGCAGCTGCAGCATTGCCCACCCTGCTCCACAAATCAACGTCTGGCCGAGTACACTCCGCCCGGCTCCGCCCTGATAACTGGTCTGGATGAACTCGTCTTCTTTAACTCCTTGGTTGTCAGACTTCCATAAAGTTCGATTTTCTGTCAGTTTTGGTTGGATTTTGTTTTTAAATTGTTATTTTTTCCCTTTTGGTTGTGTGAGGAGGCACAGTGTGTCTACCTATGCCTCCATCTTGGCTGGAAGTCTCTCAAATTATATTTTTAATTCAACAGATAGTTATTAAGCTCCTATGATTTGCAGGCACCTTTCTAAGCTCTAGGGCTGAAAAAGTAAGCAAGAGTATCCTCTTTTCACACCACTCCCAGAAGAGTAAAATTCATATTTATAAATGTTAAAGCTGAAAGAGAACCAAATTACCTAGAACAGCTTCAGGGGGCTGTCCCCTAAACCCTCCCTCTCCCACTATGAGGACTCAGACAGGCCAACACAAAGAAAGGGCTCCAGGAAGCAAAGGATTCATTAGTGTTACTGATGCAGAGAAATATTTGAAAGCACTCACATGGATATAGTGTTCGTTACATTTTTAGAAAATTCAAATGTTTCTGCATATTATTTCATTTGATGGAATACATCAATTTTAAATGGGCCTAATTTGTGTACAGAATCAGAGGTTAAAAGGCCATAAAAGCCTGAATTGTAAAATGTATATTACGTTAAGAGATATGCTTCACTTGACATATCCTCATCACCCAAGAAATATTCTGACCAAGATCAAATGTAAGTCAGTAACATAAGCTATGCAAAAATGCTTTCACTGGCCAGTTTAGGCTAATAATTGCTGCTTTAATTAGAGTTATGATGTCAGTTTGGAAACACAATGGGGGAGCAGCTATGCTGCAGTGAAAGGATTCCTACAATTTTCATCAACATAGATAAACTCCTATACAGAGCAAAAGAGATGTGTGCAGTTACAAAGCAGAAGGAATGGTAAGCAGAGAGCAATCTTAGAGTTTTCACTGTGAAGGAATTAGCCATCTTAGATTATTAAGTTGACCCACTGCCTATGTTTTCATCATTTAAACATATTTTATTTATTTATTTTTAGAGAATGGGGAAGGGAGGGAGAAAGAGAGGGAAAGAAATACAACATTGAGAGCAACCAAGGACCTGGCCCACAATGCAGGCATGTGCCCTGACCATAAATCAAACTGGTAACCTTTCAGTTCACAGGCTGATGCTAAATCCACTGAGCCACACCAGCAAGAGTTCATTATTATTTCTTAATGTGCATGGTCAAGATTCTAAGTAAAAGTCATAGAACTTTAAAGACATTATCATTATGAAAACCACATAAAGAAAAGTTACACGGCTGTCCACAGGAACAACTTATTTCATTTACTTAGCTGTGAGTACTAACACTCCCAGCCTCATGCACTCCTGCCACTCATCATTAAAAGTAATGTCCAACTTCCGCCCTCCATCAGCATCTTCCAAATGGACAGGTGGTAGTATAGGTACATTTTAAACATTTTTTGCCTAAACTTGTCACCAGCACATGCCCTGTTAATTGCCTTCATAGAATTCTGTACAGTACCACTCCTTTATATGTATGTGTACCTTCTGATCATCTGATCTATGCTAACATCCAGTTAAGAAAAATACATTTTATGCTATTTTGAGTAACTCACATTTAGAAGTCTAGGCCTGAACACAATGGTGCAACACACAATTCACTTCACGACCCCCATTTTACTCTAAGAAACAGCCTTTTTAAAAGTTGCCTGTAACTTTCCCCTTTCCTGACTTTGGTTGATATTCCAAATCCACAGGGAATAAGGAATTACCACAAACATATAATTACCTTGTAGATTTTAATATTTTATAGCTAAAGATGTATTTGCTTAAGGGTTTATTTATGTTTTTAAAGATTTCAGTGTTTTGCCTCTTCTTCACCCTGGGTGGTTCAACTTTCATCTGAGGATCCTCTGTGCAGTGTGCAGTTTCTCATTTTTTTCTTCTGAAGATGATCAGTGAACACCTGACTGCAATATCTAGCAAAGGCTGACTGTGAGCATGGCTGGACCATCTGGCACCATGATTCAGATTTAATTAATGTTTACTGGATGAGTTCCACATGTCAGACTCTGAGCAAGGCGTTTCTGCACATTTGGCTGACTATTCTATGTGTACATGGGCCTAATTCATTAGGTGACTACTTAAAAAATTCCCATGTGTTAAGTATGTCTTTTATCTTCTGTATTTTGATGTTCTGATGTCTTGGGGCCCTGATGGCTCTGGAGGGACTACCCTTCCCAGGGTGAGCCAATTCCTAGAGATAAACACTTTGCCTTTCATATGCAAACAAACCAATCCTGGGTCCAAACTCCCAACTACTTCCTTAACAGGCTCTAATACTCAGGGCCACTATCCCCCTGTCCTAATCACGTCAGGCCCAGGTACCAGACAACTAGGGGCATTCCTATGTCCCAGAGCCCTCTGAAATTATTCCAAGTAGCCAATCCTAAACCTGTTTACCTTGTCTCTCCTATTCTTTCCAGTAGAAACCACAATAAAGGCTCTGGTCCGCATTTTCTCCTTACTCCCTCTGATGCCACTGCTTCCCTGGGGGTCCCACATGATATACTGTGTCCCCTGGTTCCTGGAGAATGTAAGTATGATAAACTTCTTCCTTTATGACAGTAATTTCTATGTCTACATGTCTTACCATACTGGATTAAAACAAATCACCCCATATAATCATAGAATTGACAACTAAGATTATTCTGTTTTTCTTTTATTCTACCCTCTATGTTCAGTAAAAACAAGATTAAACTTTTTATTGTTGTCATTTGTCCAGTCCATGTTAGCAATACTTAATAAAAGTAAGTATATGTAAGCTCCTTTAGTGTATAAACCAAAAATTTAATTAATCATTATTTTCTCTTACATGAACGAGCCGGCTCTGACCTATCCACCCAGTCCCTTTACAGCACCCATTGCCATGCCACACTGCTTCACCCACGCGTAAGGAGGTCAGGAATGACCCCTGCCCACATCGTTCACCCTCCCCCTGAGCCAGCAGACCACATGAATCTTGGAAACCCACGAGTGACCTCCATTTGTTACATATGGGTTTCAAAGGTTGCATACTTCACTGGACTGGAATCTAAGTGTCTTTGCAGGTCTAACTATTATGTTCATAGACTCTGTGGTAGTTTGGATAATGCTAACTTGCTTCAATCCTGAGGAATGCTTCAGAGCTCACTGCTATCTTATACTTCCCTGCCATTCCTTCTGCTGGCAACCTCATCAGGAGTGCTGTTCTTATCATAGAAATGCATTCTGCTTGACCAGGGAGTGATAAGGAAGCAGATACTGGCAGTTGGAAGTCTGCACTGCCCAACAAAATTTTCTGTCTTTTTTGTCTGTTTCTTTGTCAGGTATCAAAATGTAAATATGGACTCTGCAGAGGTAAAAAAGTAGACTGCAAGGCAAGGCCATTAAGTATATATGAGGTCTGTCTGGAAAAAAGTCCAATCATTGTTAATATAATGAGGACAGTTTGTGTGACATCAATATAACCTAGCAGCCAAGGAGAGTGGACTGGAATGTATATATGTGAACAATGAAAACTTCACTGCACTAATCAGTGGGGGAGGTAGACACTGTTGAGTGAGTGTGGGTACTGTGTGGCCATTGCATTCAAAATGACTGAGCGAGTAGAGCAATGAATCTGCATCAAATTATATGTTAAGCTTGAACATTCCTCCGTGGAAACTCTTTAAATAATTCAGAGGGCTGCATGCTATGGGCAACTGGTGATTGGCAGTTTCACCACAACAACACACCCATTCACGCATCACATTTTGTGCAGAGTTTTTTTGTGAAACATTAAGTCACCCAGGTGACTCTACCACCCTACAGCTCAGATTTTGCACCCTGTGATTTCTGGATTTTCCCCAAACTAAAATCATCTTTGAGAGTGAAGAGATTTTACATGGTTGAAAAGATTCAGGAAAATATGATGGGGCAGCTGGTGGCTATTGGGAGAACTGTGTGAGGTACCAAGGTTCCTACTTTGAAGAGGACTGAGGCACCACTATCCTATCTACAATGTGTCTTGTATCTTGTGTCTTCTTCAATAAATGTCTCTATTTTTCATAGTCCATGACTGGATACTTTCTGGACAGACTTCTGTGCACGCGCGCGCGTGTGCGTGCGTGTGTGTTCTTGGAGGTGTACATCCAGACATGGTCAGCAGCACTGAATTTCTATTTCAGAGGAAACTACTAAAACATAGGTTTAATTCTGGTATATGTTAATTATACAATAGGACAAGTTCATGAAATTGAACTAAGCATAAAATTCAAGTCATTAATGATTTTGTATGATATGAAAGAACCAAGATATGAGTTGTTATAAATATTTCAGTCATCAAAGAGCAATAAAAGCTACAATGGTAAGTTCTGGTCAAGATGGCAGTGCAGGTAATAAATAAGGTACTTGCATACTC
The DNA here is from genome assembly GCA_004026765.1 of Micronycteris hirsuta. Taxonomy (NCBI): domain Eukaryota; kingdom Metazoa; phylum Chordata; class Mammalia; order Chiroptera; family Phyllostomidae; genus Micronycteris; species Micronycteris hirsuta. The sequence goes on along the minus strand of PVJI01006000.1, from coordinate 52,594 downwards.
CCACAACTACATCAAAATTACAACTAAACTATAGAAAATATGTCATTGATAACTGCCAGAAATCTAGCCAAAGAGAGGCCCAATAGATAAGGATAAACAGAAGAGCCATATGGAAACTGATAGGAAGAGCAGAGACACAGAGCAGGCTGGTTCCCACATTCACATATGGTCGTTAAAATCTGGAGGGATATCTTGGCTGTGAAAGCTTCCCAAGGAGCTAGAGATCCCAGCCCCACACTGGGCTCCGTAACCCAGGGTTCCAGTGCCAAGAACAAAAGTCTCCATTACTTCTGGCTGTGAAAACCAGTGGAGATTGTGGCTGAGTGAGACATAGGGCATCTGAAGTCCCAAATGTTCCTCTTAAAGTGCCTATACATGGACTTACTTGTACTCACTCACTCTGAGCTCCAGTGCTGGGGCAATAGCTCAAAAGGCACAAAGAACATACAGAGAGGAACTGAACTATCTGGCATCAGGGCAAGAGACAGATGAGGGGGTGAGCACTGGGCAGCTTTCTCCCAGACAGAAGTGCTAGCAAGGCTTTGTTCTTTTGTTGAGTCCTCCTCCCACAGAGCCTGCAGTGTGACACCATATCTGAGTCTCCAGCAACCTGGCTAATGCTGTTCTCCATGCCTGGTGACTCCATGAGACCCTGCCCCACCCAACACTCAGGCCCACCCAAGCTGTTTCCAGTGGCTTTTTCAAACAAACATCCTGTCTTGGCTCATGATGCAGACTTTCTTAAAATCTCTCTAAGGTTCACAAACCCAAAACAAGCAGCATCTGGCCTAAACATGCCCCATACCTCTCGCTAAGTGGCCTCAGGTCTGGCACTAGCAGCTACAGGACTCAGTTCATAGCTTGGCCCCTACCTGGAAATCTCCAAACCTAGCACAAGTAGCAGCTATCTGCTGATCACTCTGTAGCTCATGCTGGGTGATGCTAGGCAGGGCACAGTCTGTTCCTGCCCTTGGCCTGCACCTCCAAGGAGACCCCAGAGCCAGCAAAACCAGTGGACCAACTTCAGACCATGCTGGAGCACCATTCAACCACCTGCATGGGTGGCACACTCAAAGAGTGGAGTTGGAAGAACTCCCAGCTGAAGGGAATCCTGCCTGGGCTGTTCAGCTCTTGCACAGCATCACTTCTGCTATAGTCGATGCCAGGCCTCCCAGCTGATCTGCCTGAAGGTAAGTCCCTCTAATTGATATCCCAAAAGCAACCAAAACTCAACTACAACAGGAGAGTACACACAGCTCATGAGGAGGAAAGGAACACCTGGGGCACTGAGCTCAATTGAAGAGAGAGGCTGTGCCACTGGGCCCTACAGGACACCTACTACATAAGGCCACCCTACCAAGACTGGGACATGTAGCAGTTCCACCTAATACATACACTTAAATACAAAGAGGCAGCCAAAATTGGGAGACAAAGAAACATATCCCAAATGAAAGAATAAAAGTCTCCAGAAAAAGAACTAAATGAAATGGTGGAAAACAAACTACCAGATAAAGAGTTCAAAACAATGATTATAAAGATGCTCAAGGAACATAGTAAAACTTCAACAGCATAAAAAAAGGACATAGAAACAATTAAACTAAACAGTCAGAAGTGAATAATAAAATAACTAAAGTGAAGAATACAATAATTTAAATGAAAAATACACTAAAAGGAATCAACAGCAGATTACATGAAGCAGAGGATTGAATGAGTGATTTGGAAGACAAGTTAGCAAAAAACACCCACTTAGAGAAGCAAAATAGAAAAAGAAGAGAAAAATATTAAGATAGTTTAAGGGGCCTTTGTGACAACATGAAGATAACAACATCACATCATAGAGGGTACCAGAAGGAGAAAAGAGAAAGCAGGGGATTGTGAACCTATTTGGAGAAATAATGACGGAAAAATTCCCTAACCTAGTAAAGGAAAAAGACACACAAATCCAGGAAGGCAGAGAATACCAAAGAAGATGAATCCAAAGAGGACCACACCAAGACACATCATAATTAACACTTTTCGTACCGCTCACGAGTTTTCTCATGTTTCGCGTGCCATCTGTTAAGGACTGCATTATGAGATGATTTAATTAACCTGCAGTTTGCCCAATATCGTGCAGTCCCTGGAGTATGTCTTAGAGATTTCTATGTGGTATGAAATGTGTTAAAATGGCAAAGATTAAGGATAACGAGAAAATTTTTTTAAATATTATTTTTAGAAAGAAGGGAAGGGAGGAAGAAAGAGAGGGAGAGAAACACCAAAGTGAGAGAGAAACAATAAGTTGCCTCTTGCATGACCACTATAGGGGACCTGACCCACAACCCAGGCATGTGCCATGACCTGGAATAGAACCAGTGACCTTTTGGTTTGTGGAATGACACCCAACCCACCGAGCCACACCAGCCAGGGCCAATTAGAGAACCTTAAAAGCTGTTAAAAAAAGGACAGTTACTTACAAGGGAGCTCCCCTAAGACTATCAGCTGATTTCTTAACAGAAACTCTGTAGGCCAAAAAGGACAGTAGTGAAATTTTCAAAGTGATAAAAATCAAGGACCTAGACTTCCAGCCAAGATGGAGGCATAGGTAGATACACTGTGCCTCCTTCTGAAAGAAGGACAACAAGTTTATAAACAAAAAACAACCAGAACTGACAGAAAATCGAACTGTATGGAAATCTGACAAGCAAGGAGTTAAAGAAGAAACATTCATCCAGACTCGTAGGAGGGGTGGAGATGGACAGCTAGGGTGGACAGTACTCCCAGCAAGGCATCAACTGGAGGACCAGGGAGGGCAAGGCAGTGGCTCATGGACCAGGTGAGGTGGCAGCTGGTGGAGCAGGTAGTCCCACATCTGCATGTGGATAAACCGGGAGAAACAACTGGGGAGCAAGACAGATCATGCAACCCAGGGTTCCAGCATGGGGAAATAAAGCCTCAAAACCTCTGACTAAAAAAACCTGTGTGGGTTGTGGCAGTGGGAGACAGTCCCAGCCTCACAGGAGTGTTTGTTGGAGAGATCCACAGGGTCCTAGTACGTACACAAACCCACCCACCAAGGAATCAGCACCAGGAGAGCCCAATTTGCTTGTGGGTAATGGAGGAAGTTATCGAAAGCCAGCTGAGAGCCCAGTAAGCAGCACTGTTCCCTTTTGGACCCCTTCCCCACATACAGTGCCACAGGGGTTGCCCTGCCCTAGAGAATACCAAAGGCTCTGCCCCTTACTACATAACAGGCCTGCCGAGACAAAAAAAAAAAAAAAAAAAAAAGGCCCAAATGAAAGAACAGAGCAAAGCTCCAGAAAAAATACAACTAAGCAATGAAGAGATATGCAGAGTTCAAAACACTGGTAATCACGATGCTCACAGAAATGGTTGAGTATGGTCACAAAATAGAGGAAAGAGTGAAGGCTACGAAAAGTGAACTAAAGGAAAATGGACAGGGAACCAACAGTGACAGGAAGGAATCTGGGACTCAAATCAACAGTTTGGACCAGAAGGAAGAAAAAGCATTCAACCAGAAAAGAATAAAGAATTCAAAAATATGAGGAGAGGCTTAGGAACCTCCAGAACAACTTTAAACATTCCAACATCTGAATCATAGGGGTGCCAGAAGGAGAAGAGGAAGAACAAAAAATTGAAAACTTATTTGAAAATATAATGAAGGAGAACTTCCCTAATCCGGCAAAAGAAACAGACTTCCAGGAAGTCCAGGAAGCTCAGAGAGTCCCAAAGAAATTGGACCCAAGGAGGAACACACCAAGGCACATCATAATTACATTACCCAAGATTAGAAATAAGGAGAGAATCTTAGCAGCAGCAAGAGAAAAGGAGACAGTTATGTACAAAGGAGTGCCTATAAGGCTATTAGCTGATTTCTCAAAAGAAACCTTACAGGCAAGAAGGTGCTGGAAAGAAGTATTTGAAGTCATGAAAGGCAAGGACCTACATCCAAGATTACTGTATCCAGGAAAGCTATCACTTAAAATGGAAGGGCAGATAAAGTGCTTCCCAGATAACGTCAAGGTAAAGGCATCCATCACTGAGGCCTTATTATATGAGATGTTAAAGGGATTACCTAAGAAGATAAAAAATATGAACAGTAAAATGACAACAAACTCACAACTATCAACAACTGAACCTAAAAAAACAAAAACAAACTAAGCAAACAACTAGAACAGGAATACAATCACAGAAATGGAGCTCGCATTGAGGGTTATCAGTGGGGAGGTGGAGGGTGGAGAATAGGGGTAAAGGTACACGGAATAAGAAGCATAAATAATAGGTACAAGATAGCCATGGGGAGGTTAAGAATATTGCAGAAAATGTAGAAGTCAAAGAACTTATATGTATGACCCATGGACATGAACTAAAGGAGGGGGAATGTGGGTGGGAGGAGGTGTGCAGGGTGGAGGGTAATAAACGGGGGGAAATGGGGCAACTGTAATAGCATAATCAATAAAATATATTTAAAAAAATAAAACAGGACAAAATATCCAGGACCTATAACCAAAGGACCTATAGCAAAGCTATCATTTAGAATCAAAGGAATATAAAGAGCTTCCCAGAGAAGAAGCTAAAAGAGTTCTTCACCACCAAATCAGTAATACAAGGAATGCTCAAGGGTCTTCTCTACAAGAAGAAACATAAAAGTCAAAAAGATGAATAATAATATGGCAATAAATACATATCTATCAATAATTACTTTAAGTGCAAATAGATTAAATGCTCCAATCAAAAGACATAAGGTGACTGAATGGATTAAAAAAAAAAAGCCCTTACTTATGCTGTCTATAAGAGACTCATCTCAGATTGAAAGACAGAAAGACTGAAAGTAAAGGGATGGAAAAAGATATTTCATGAAAACGGAAACAAACGAACCATAAAGCAATACTAATACCAGACAAAGTAGATTTTCAAACAAAGACTGTAACAATAGACAAAGAAGGACCCAGAAATTCCACTTCTGGGTACTTCTTTATTCAAAGAAATCCATAAAATTAATTCAAAAAGACACATGCATCAATATGTTCATTGCAGCATTACTTACAAGCAACCTAAGTGTCCATCAATAAACAACAAATAAAGAAGATGTGGTATGTATATACAATAGACTATATTATTTGGCCATTAAAAAAAAAATCTTGCCATTTACAACAGCATGGATGGACCTACTTAGGGTGTCCACCCTATGGCTCAGGATGGCTATGAATGTGGCCCAACACAAAATCATAAATTTACTTAAAACATTAAGAGATTTTTTTTGTGTGTGAGTATGTTTCATAATGTATTTAATGGGTGGCCCAAGACAATTCTTCTTCCAATGTGGCCCAGAGATGCCAAAAGGTTGGATACCCCTGATCCTAGAGGGTACTGTGCTGAGAGAGATAAATGAGACCGAGAAAGACAAATACCATATGATTTTACTTATATGTAGAATCTAAAGAAGAATAATAAATGCATAAACAAAAGAGAAACAAATTCATAAATAAAGAGAACGTTTTGATGGTTGCCAGATGGGAGGAAGGTGGGAAACTGGGTGAAAATGGTGAAGAGATTAAGAAGCACAATTTGGTAGTTACGAAATAGTCACAGAGATGTAAAGTATGAATTAAGGAATATAGCACTGACTGGTGTGGCTCAGTGGGTTGAGTGCCATCTTGCAAACCAAAAGGTTACTAGTTCTATTCCTGGTCAGGGCACATGCCTGGGTTGCAGACCAGGTCCCCGGTTGGGGGGCTGTGAGAGGCATCTGACTGATGTTCTCTTACACATTGATGTTCCCCTTTGTCACCCTTTCTCTCTCCCTTCTCCTTTTCCTAAAAATAAATAAAATCTTTAAAAAAAAAAAAGAATAGGGACTATAGTCAATAACATTGTAATAACTATGAATGGTGCCAGCTGGGTACTACACCTTTTGGAGTAATCACTTCGTAAGTTATACAAGTGTCTAATCACTGGGTTGTACATCTGAAACTAACATAAAATTGTACTTCAACTATAATTGAAAATAAAAAACTAGTTTTAAAAAAGCTACAATGTAATTTCTTCTACCCTAAACAGGTTTTGTAGAGACATAAAATATTTTGAACAGGGCTCTGTAAATAAAATCAAGGACTTAATGCTGGTCTGTACCCTATTTCTATGTTTGGCATTCCTGTCAATGTCATAATTTTAATAACATATTTTCTAATATCTCATTCTTGGGATATTTATGGAGCAGATTAGCTACAAGTCCTGAACTATCCAAGTGGTGGCATACAGTAGAGAATCAGACAGAAAAAGCCTTTGCCTTCCTGGAGCCTGGAATTGAACACAATGAATGACTTTAGGAATAAATGGATGGATGAGTATGTGCAAAGAGGTAGGTATGTTGGGGTTCATGAAATAAGTGGGTACAAATTAGTATATTTCATTGCTAAGGTTATTATTTTTCACATTTTTAACATCTCTGAAGTCAGGGTATATCTTAATATTAATAGTATCTTAAAATTGCTAACAAAGTAGAAGTAGCCACACAGCACAACTGTCATTTTCCTGCATATGCATGAACTTGGTCACAGCTATTCATTCTGTTATCACTTCTACAAAGGTGTAGGCATTGTTGTCACTGCACGTGCTCTGTAACTGCCATTTAAATGGCTTTCAAAATTATTACACTACGATTCAATGCTGAAAGATGCTACTATGTATGCACCAAGGCATAGACACAAAGTAATGGGGCATAACTGTTACAGTACTAAAGAAAAGATTTGTCTTCATTTGACATTTCCATATTACCTTGTGAAGCAAAATCCAAATGCTTTACCAGACTGAAGGAAGACACAGAAGATGTTACAATTTGTTACTGAGATATATGCAAACTGATCACCTATCAAGCTCTAAGCAAGCTAGTCAAGGTACCAGCAGGAAAAAGTAGCAAAACCCACAGAGAGATGAAGAAACTTGAAGTACTGAGACCAGTGTGACCAAATCATGCAATGGCATGGAATACCACTGTTAAAACACCATCTCATAACACAATTGGCAGTATTTTCTCTTTCTTTTTGAGTAAAATAAAAATAATCCTATGTCTTACAACTGATAAAGATGGTTTGCTCTGTAATTTAGAGGTTTTATAAATAGAAGAGAATAGAGTGAAAGTTTGTTGATACTGACAGTTTTAAGTAAACCAGGCATTTGCAAGAACCCAATGTCAGGCAAACTGTGATGTCAATAATTTGGTAGAGTTTTGTGAATCACTAGTCATTTTAAATAAGTCTACTTCACTCTACCTCAACAATGTTTGTAGTATATTTTCCATCCTGGTGCAAGAGTGTGACAATGAGCACACCTCATGCTCTACTTTCCCAGTTTTAATTGGTGCTGCTCTGGTTCCAGGCAGTTTAGGGATGTTGGATAGGAGATATTGGGACTGTGTTCTAAGCTCAAACCCAAACACTGCTACAGCACACTGAGTGAAATCATTAGGCAAGAGAGTCCACTTGAAATCCCAAAGCACACATACAGGACGTTGGGGAGTCTTAGCATTAGAGTAACATGAGCAAAATTGGGATATGTTTCCAAGCAGCATACGATCACAGCTCAAAAATGCATTTATTCCTTTTGGGCTTAGTATTGCCAATCATTCTGGAACCAGAGAGAGTTGAAAACTATACCAAGAGTGAGAACACACACACACATACATCTCTAAAGAAGGGAAATAATAAAACAAGGTTATAGTAGCAGACACAATTGTTTTAGGTGCAGCTTCAGAACTTAACTGTGTCACAACTGTGATAGCAGTTTCTAATACTGTTCAACCAAGTGTCAACTAAATGTAAAAGCAAGTAATCAAATCAGAAATAGGTGTGTGGCCATACATCACAAGACAACATGGAAAACAGAATATGGTGAGCACGTATCTTCAATGGTGTTGACAACAGACTACAGCATATGCATGTCATGTCACACTCTGGAGAAGACTGCTTTCTGCTCCCACGGCCCTAAGTTAGTTTTCTTTCTCGTCAACAGACAACAATCCAGGGAGTCCCTAGACTAGTATTGCCTTCTCCAGTGACTTCATTTTAGTCTTTCCTTTCATGTAGGCTGGAATTCTGTCAGGAATTCTTTGACAGTTGTACAGGAGGATGAGTGTGCCAGTGTGAGCACTGAAGGGATGTGTTGCTGCCAACTGGTGGGGTGTAAGTATATGTGCGGACCTAAAATAGACTTGATGACTGCAAGGAGAGAGACTGTTCTGTTTGTGAGGGAAAAACTGGGTTACCTGTCTTCGGAATCAGCTTATCTAAAAGGGCAAGATGTTTACATCTGTAAATGTCCTTCTGATTTACATGCTGAAGACTCAGGGTGTAGGAGAGTCTGGGAGTCCTTGATGTCACCCCTTGGTGAGGAAAACACCTGCTGGGCATAGTGGTGGTTCCCAGGTGAACATATTCTACAAAGGGGTCCAGTCGAGGCCAGCAGGCACAGTCTATGCTGTCATATTCAGATTTCTTACTATAACACTGATGAATCTCTCTCAAGAGAAGCTGGGAGACAGCATACAGTAGAGCATGGGCAGGTAGTTAAACCAATCAAGGTTCAAATCCCACCCCCGTCACTTACTTGTCATATAATCTTGGGAAAAATACATAAATTCTTAAACTCTAAAATGGATAAAATAAAAATACCTTATCAGAGTGATTATAAGAATTAAAGTAATAATATACATAAAATATCTAGTAATATATCTGGCAAATAAAATGTGCTCAATATATGAACACTGTTATCTGACCACTGACTAAGGAAGTTTCCTTCTCTTTATGATGTAAATAGTCTTACAGATATGATAGTACCTGGTGTGGGGATAAATCATATGGACCACAAAAACATACTGATGCCCTTGGCCAAGGGTGTCTCCAGGGCACAAAAGTTGGTATTAGGAGGTTGTCTTACGGTATGACTATGCCTTAATAAGAAATAAAATACCTTAGAATTTACATGTGATCAGAATGGTACCGGATTGATTAGAATTAGGCAGGATTCAACATATATTTGTTGAGACCTGCTCATTTCAAGCCCACGCCATACCTGCTTTACTATCTCTACCCTGAACTACTTTGTGTTCCTACAATCTTCTGTAAAACTCCTTCTGGCTCTAATTACTTCTCTGCATTAGATAAAGTTTTGTAAAGCAAATAATCCCCACCTAATAATCTTGTTTTGAAGGTTGAAACTTTCTCCTATGTTCAATTGGGTGCAAGTATTTTTGTTTCCATCTGTCACCCTGAGAGCTGGGCCAGTTTCCCCTCCCTTTCTCCACAACAGCCAGTACTCAGGGAAAGCCTGTTGCAGGCATGTGACAATAAGAAAATATTCAAGATGTGGCAGAAGTAATCACTGGCACCTTGGACACACTGGTGATTGGGGGCTTTAATTAGATGGTAAAGTAAATAGACAAATTTTTAAAGCTCTGAGAGCACAGACTTAATAGAGCCCATTGTAGGGGGCGAGAACATGGGGACACTGACTACCTGCGGCACTACTTTTGAGCAATAGCCACAGTGGTTCCCAAGGGACTTCCCACAGACGAATTTCCTCAAGGAAGGGCCTGTGTCAGGAATTCGCTCGGGTCAGAAGGTGGCAAGCGTCCCGGCAGGCAGGGGGAGCTGCCTCTCTTAAAGGCGCGGACCTCGGGGACAACAGTCTGAATCTTCGAGTCTCAGCATCAAACTTTCTCCTGGAACAAAACCTCTTTCAAACCACATGGGGGCAGGAGGAGTATGGAGGATGGGGTCGCCGCCAGCTGCTGCTGGGGGACAGCCCAGGCCGCCTCGGCTACCTCCCGCCTCACCCGGACGGCCGCAGGGACGCATAGCCCCGCCCACCCCCGCCCCGCAGCCGGCCCACGCCCCGCCCCAGAGCCCAGCGCCGCCGGGAGCCACGTCCCAGACGCTGAGGTGTTCCGGCGAGGGGGCGAACAGGGTCGATACCTTAGGAAGAAGCCAGGGCCCCGGCGCTCGAGGAGACTCGCAGCATCATTGGGAGCCGTCGTCGTCACCGTGGCTGCTTGGCCGCTCTGAGAGCAGGGGCCGAGGGGGCCCAGGTGCCGCGGCGCCGCTGCCGCCGCCTGAGCCGCTCGCGCCCCCCACGCCGAGCTCAGCTGGCTGTGCGCGGGCTTGGCTGCCGGGCGACCGCCACTGTCAAGTGGAGCCCCACCCCCCGTGCGCCAGGACTGGCGGTCGGCGGCGCTGGCCCCGCCCCCGCACCTCTCCCTAGGCTCCCAGTGCGCGCGCCGCCGGAGGGTCCCCGGCTGGGCGAGGCTTCCTGTGGTAGCTCCGCTGAGCCTCTGCTTTGCTCTCTGCAGGGTACGTCTTTTGGACTAAAAGAGAAAGAGGCAGAAAAAGAAGAAACAGAGAACACAGCTTTGCTAGGGCAGGACAGCTACCGCAGTTCTGCTTTGGGACCTCAGTTACGTCGACGCATACTTTAAGAGAGCCGGGGGAAGGCTGCCGAGGATGGGGTGTTGGAATCGTAGTCACAGGTTGTTTTTGTTTTGTTCTTGCTGGTTGCGTTTCATTTTTGTTTGTGGTTTTTCGGTTTGTTTTGGGGGGTCTCCTTTTTAAAAATTTTATTTGTCACAGTTCATATTCAATATATTAGTCTCAGGTGTACAGCATAATGGTTAGACAATCATATTATTTACCAAGTGATTTCTCCACCTGTACCCGCAGGAGTCTGGCACCATACATTATTGACTATATTCTCTGTGCTGTACTTTACATCCCTGTGAGTATTTTGTAACTGCCAATTTGTACAATACTTCTTACTCCCTTCCCTTTTTTCACCCAGTTCCCCAACCTCCCTCCCATCTGGCAACCATTAGTCTTTATTCTCTGTATCTATGAGCCTCTTTCTGTTTTGTTTGTTCATTTATTTTGTCCTTCAGATTGGTGTTCTAATGTGAAGGTGTCCTCACACAGGTGAAGAAAGTAAATTTAGTTCAACATGTGTCCAGGGTCACAGAAGAGTAGGTTGATTCCCTGCTTCTATATGGAATCAAAGCTGCCTCAGATTTTATTTCAGTCATGAGAGCGATCATTCTGATACTTGATGTTCTGTATATTATAGCAAGATTAACAATCCAGAGAGACAGGAAGTAGGTTAGTGGTTGCTAGGGAGTAGAGGGAAATGAGGAGTTACTTTTAATGGGTAGGGGTTTGTTTTGGGGGGTAATGAGAATGTTCTGGGACTTGATGGTGGTGATAGATGCACGGTATATTTCTTAATATACTGAAAGCCACTGAATCGTGCTTTTTAACTAAGTGAACTTTATGGCATGTGACTTGTATCTCAAAGAGCTTATAGAAATATATAGAGAGTGGGATCACTTTGGGAAAACCCACATAAGCACACAGTTGCAGTATGTCACAATTCCATTCTTTGTGGGCAGAAAATTATGTGCATACACCCATTCAATCATTCACTTATCCAATAAACCATGTCCATCTTTACCAGATACTCTGAAGGGATACAAAGATTAATAATATATCATTTGCCCCAGCCAGTGTGGCTCAATTGGTTGGGTTTCATCCACAAACGGAAGGATTACCAGCCTGTTGGATTTCTGGTTTGGTCCCCTGAGGCCCATACAGGAGGCAATTTATTGATGTTTCTCTTTCACACTGATGTTTCTTACCCTCTCTTTCAACCTCCCTTCCCCTCTCTCTAAAATAAAAAATAAATTTTTAAAAATTTTTTAAATACATAATCTGCCCTGGCTGGTGTGGCTCAGTGGATTGAGTGCCTGCCTATGAACCAAAGGGTCGCCAGCTTGATGCCCAGTCAGGGCACATGCCTGGGTTGCAGGCCAGGTCCCAAGTAGGGGACATGCAAGAGGAAACCACACATTGATGTTTCTCTCCCCTTCTTTCCTCCCCCTTTTCCCTTGCTCTAAAAATAAATAAATAAAATATTTAAAAATAAAAAGTAAAAATACATAAACTGTTGATAGCCTAATGAGGGGCAGTCATTATAATATAATAAGGTGTCTGTTACTCCAAGGGACGTAAGCAAAGTGCTACGTTTAGGGTACTAATACCTGAGGAGGACCCTTGGCCTCAATCATGAAAGAACTGGAATATAGTGTTTGTTCTATTTTAGCAATGGCTGGTGTGGCCAGTGTAAGAGGTGTGACAGGAAGTGAAGTTGGACTGTTACTAACAGGACAAAATATAACCTTGGATCAGAGCTCAGTTCAAGAGGGGCAGCTGAATCTTGAATTGAAAATTTAAATTGCTCTGGGTCTTTCCAATCCCTGGTATAGTGTGTGATTTTGGTAAATGATCTCAATATAAACCTGTAACAGGGTACAGAGCACAGGTCCTATGATAATAGGGGAACAGCCCCCAAATCCTGCCTTCAGGAAGGATTAGGGGGCACAGAAGGGGACAGGAGGGATGCCCACAGAGCAGAAAGTACAGCATTTAAGACGCATTACATAACAAGGGCAAGGTAACAGCCTGTGCCTTCCTGAAAGGAAGGTCTCAGAAGTGGCAGAATTGTGTACATGACTGTGAGTATGTACGGTGACTTGTGACACAACCATGGGGGTGGATGCCCTCCCCAGATGCCCTTGTGTCACTGGTAACTCTTTCCCTGACTAAAAATGGAAGCCAAAAAAGAGTCAAATATCCTGGGGAGCTGACAAAAATGGCGGACACTAACTCACTATAGGAAGAGCCAGATATTAGATCATGCAGGAAGGTCTGAGCCAAGCATTTAAAATTGAAGTAGGAGGTCTGAAAGTCAGTGAGTCAGTCATGAGGTCAGGAGGTCTGCCTGGAAGTCCGCCTGGGACATCTGCCTGAAGAAGATGGGCAGCAGAGCTAGCAGTGCTGCTGAGGACACCTGTCTGGCCACCCAGACTCAAGAGATGTGTGAAGCTGATGGGGAATGCTGAACTGCAGACTTCTGCTTTTCTGAAAGATGATACTTCTTAGTGGTATATTCTGAAACTGGCTTCGTTTGGCAGGGAAGTGCTGGACTCTTTGTTCATGGGTGTTTTGAAAGGGAGCAGGACTTAATGGCAGAAATCTGCCATTATTCTAAATCTGTATAACCTTTAAATAAACAACTACCTTCCTTCTTCACTAAACTCTTGCCTTGGGAGTCAGGCTTCTTGGCGGCAGGCAGTTGAATCCCACAGCTGTTCCAGAACACCATTGGCTGGTTCTATAACAAACACAGCTTCATCATCTTGTAAAGGAAAAATAGTGCCATTAATTGACCTTCACTCCTGGTACACAAAGTGCTTTCCGGAATTCTCTGCTCAGAAGGTGGACAAGTGAGGGGATGTGCTCAAGGCCTGTGGTTTCTAAGTAATGGAGCTGGGACCGACCTCCATTTTGTGACTCTGGGCCCCATGTTCTTGAAATTATCAGCGTTTTGCTTTGTGAAGCTACCCTAAACATGCAAAGAACTCAGGAGTTAAATGAAACCAGTTTTCACAGTTGGTGTTGATCTTTTTGATTGGGAAGTAGGAATATTATAGGCCCTATGGCAAAACAAACCAAAAAAACCCCACACAGCTACTAATCTCCTTAGCTCCTCAGCTGTATCTGCAGAAAAATCCTGGAATCTGGACTTTATACGAAAGTGGCTCTGCCACTTGAAAACTGGAAGCTACCTATTTGTATTGTCAGTACACAATGGTCAGCATATCTACAGCACTGTCCTTTCCCTTTCCTTCTTTCCTCATGAGACTGTGAACACCTGTTGGAAGCAGGTCCTGTGCTTTGTTGATTTCCTTACTCCACTCAACTTGCATCTTCCTCCAACCTCACCCAGCCCTGTCTCCAACCTCTTCCAGTTTTCAGAACCTAGGACCCAATATGCCCTCAACAAAATTTTAAGAGCTGAATGTTCTTTTATCTTCAAAAAAGGGAATCATTTTTTTCAATACTAATAGTTTATAGTGCTGGCTTATATTGTAAAGCTTGAATATTAATTGGCCCATGTAGATGTATGCCCTAGAAACTTTGGGTCTCAGTTGCAAGAATATTGGAGAATTACAGTTTGCACTTTAATAAGCTGTGAATTGAACTCTAATACCTGTAACTTAAAAGTTCATCTCAATCACAATAGTAATAGTTTAACAGTAAAAAAACTAAGCACTTAAGAGCAGAGTAATTTTCATATTTACTATAGAGTTATTTTATCTCTGAAGAGATAATTTGCTAATGGTTGTAAAGATCTTTAAAATCTCTAAATCTTCCTTGTTTATTTTCTTTTCTCATTTTCTCCTTTTAGGCTCATTTTAATCTTTCATAGGATTCTGATATTAATTTAACACCTCAGCATTACAATTCCCTTTTCCACAAATTTCTGTAAAAAAATATAGGGAATCTAAAAGGAGGCGGAGTACTAATCTCCCTAGAGTCTAAAGATGAGAAAGCCAAGGAAGAGGCTATAACCATTCCTCTTACAGGAGCAGATGTTGTCCCTTCCAAAGGAGCTATTATGTGTTGGAAGAAATGAGATAATGAAAATAAGCAAGTTCTGTGGCTGGTATGGCTCAGTGGATTGAGTGCCAGCCTGTAACCAAAAGGTCATCAATTCAATTCCACATGTCTGGGTTGCAGGCCAAGTCCCCAGTTGGATGTATGCGAGAGGTAACCAATTGTTGTTTCTCTTCCACATCAATGTTTCTCTCCCTTACTTTCTCCCTCCCTTCTCCTCTCTCTGAAAATAAATGAAATTTTTTAAAAAAAGAAACTAGCTATTTTGTAAATGTTATCAAATATCATCAGCACCAGCCAGATAGACCCCTAGATAAGTATTTTTTACTAATAAAAGTAAACAAACATGACAATTTTCTAACTATATTCAGAAAAAAATAATTTGAGGGAAAAGACCGGCCTAATTGGGCCACAGGTGATGGTGTGTGGGAAACAGTCCCTGGGAAATAGAAAGTAGATTGTTCAGTGGGCTCAATTGGCTATCAGCCGTCAATTCTGCTCCACAACCAGGACTTTGCAGCCTTCTCAAGCTGACCTCCTTTTTCCCAGGCCACAGGGCAGAGAGTTACTGAGATGTGCCTATTGTCTCTTTGGATATTTATGGGACCTGCTACTGTTGGCGAAAAGCCAAGTGAAGGTAGGACAAGATGAGGAGCCAGAATGCTTCCCTACTGATAAGTCTGCCAGATCCTGGTGTTTTAAATCAGACAACCATAACTTTCTTGCTGTTCCAGGGAAATATACTCACCTCATGGTGGATGGAATTTTGGGAAGGATACCAGCAGATAGTGACTACAAAAGTAAATAACCTGGTAAAAGGAACAATTTTGTAAGGAGTGTAAGTGTGAAGACTATGAAGGTTTTTTAAAATAAAAAATAATGCTACAATTACATATGCTAAAAAATTAATAATGGGGACTATTCCCTAGCTGAGATATGAACACTGAATTCTGTCTGGATGATGATAGAGGTGAGTTTTGAGCCATGAGACAGGAACAGTAGTCTGAGAATGAGAGAAGAAAAAGGAGAATTACCAGTTGAGTAAACAGCACCTAGAAATTCCCAGGATATGAAAATGTGTACAGTATCAGAAAAAAGCAAGCTGTCTAGTTGTGGATGAAATGTGGTGGAGGTACAAGGTTCTTTTCATCTTAACTGCTTATATATTCTCTGCCTTTGTATGTTTGCACATTCCCCACTTCGACCTCCAAGAAAATAGATATATATTTGAGAGAGAAAAGAAACAAGCTCAAAGTAAGTTAGCTGTTACCATAAAGAATAAGAAAATTAAATTTTTCATATTATGTGAAAAAGTCAAGCATGATATATAATTATTCAGAATAAACCATTAGAAAAGGCTGTTCAATAGAATAAAGAATAGTTATCCCAAAGGATGCTACTGTTTTGATATTTAACTGGAAAGACATCGAAAAATTTAGACTAAGACTATAGCCCTTTCTTTTTTTTTTTGGAAGACTTCATGGTGATTATTCAGAGAAATTTATTTTTGCAATTCTAGTTACCTCCAAGTGATAATAAAACAAAACAAAACCCAGTGGTTGTGTGTACATAAAGGAGATTGACACTGAAATACTTTCCATCTTTTTAATACATGACTTGAAGCATTTGCTTGATGTAGCTAAACTCTCAAAAATAAATTTTAATCATTCTGTTTTATTTCATAACTCTTTTTTGCTTACTTACTAGACTAGTTAAAATGGTTCCATTTCTTTACCTTTTTTTTTTTTGTCTCTTAGCATTTAAGAATTACAGTTTTTGGCACTGGGACAGGCTGAGAAGGAAATTACCAGATGTTAATCTTTCAAGAGTGGTAAACAAAGACAGGAAAAGATAAAATTTAAATCAAATTTTTAAAACAGAAAGATGTAGTTTCTATAAAATCACTGATGAGTTTGAAGAGGATTGTGAGTGAGGGCCTAGACCAAGTTATTAAAAGTCTAGATGTGAGCACCTAATAAAAAGTAATGACCACTGGAATCCAGTATAAATTATTGAAAAATAAGTCATGTCAAATTAACATTCTGTGTTCCCCCAAGTTACATTGGTAGGTCTGAAATACAGAACAAAAAGAAAACAGAGGAAAAGATTAAAAAACAAAGTCGGTTCTTTGAAAAGTTAAATAAAATGGACAAATTCTTAGCTACTTAACCATGGAAAAAAGAGAAAGGACCTAAATCAAAAAAATTATAAATGAAAAAGCAGATGTTACAACTGACACCACAAAATTCAAAGGATCACAAGAAGCTACTATGAACAACTAAATACAACAAAAATAGACAACCTAGAAGAAATCAGAAAAATTGTTAGAAATATGCAAGTACCAAGACTGCATCAGGAAGAAAAAAAACTGAATATTAAAGAAATTGAATCAGTAATCAAAATTTTTCCAATGAAGGAAAGCCTGGGACCAGATGGTTTCACTGATTAAAAAGAAAAAACAGTTAGATCTAATCAAAGTAAAGTTGTAGGATACAAAACAAACATACACAAATCAGTAACATTTCTATGCACTAACAATGAATTTTCAAAAAAAAAATTTATCCCATTTACAATAGCATCAAAAAACAGTAAAATAATGAATAAATTTAAATAACAAGGTGAGAGATCTCTTCTCTGAAAACTACAAGATATTGAAAGAAATTTTAAAAACACAAATAAATGGAAAGGCACCCTGTGTTCATGGACTGGAAGCATTAATATTGTTAAGATGTCAATACTACCAAAAGACATCTATAGAGCCCATGTCATCCCTATCAAGATTCCAACGGCATTTATAATGAAGTAGAAAAAAATATATACAACCACAAAACATGTTTATTCAGATTATCTTATTCTTCCTGATTCAGTTTTGGAAAATTCTATGTTGCTAGGAATTTATCCAGTTCTTCCAGATTGTCTAATTTGTTGGAATGTAGTTGTTCATAATATTTTCTTAAAATCCTTTGTATTTCTTTGGTGTCAGTTGTTATGTCTCCTCTTTCATTTCTGATTTTATTTATTTGGGTCCTCTATTTTTTTTCTTCAAGGGTCCATTAAGTGTTTTTCAATCTTATTTAACTTTTCAAAGAACCAGCTCTTGGTTTCATTGATCTTTTGTATTTTTTAAGACTCTATTTTGTTAATTTCTGCTCTGATCTTTATTATTTCCTTCCTTCTGCTCACTTTGGGCTTTGTTTGTTGTACTTTATCAAGTTCCTTTAAGTGTAAAGTTGGATTGTTTATTTGAGATATTTCTTGTTTCTTGATATAGACCTGTAATGTTCTGAATTTCCCTTTTAAGACTGCTTTTGCTGTGTCCCGTAGAATTTGGCTTGCTGTATTCTCATTTTTATTTGTTTTATTTGTTTCGTCTTTTGATTTCTTCCTTGGTCTCATTGTTAACCCATTCATTGTTTAATAACATGTTTTTTAGCCTCCATGTCTTTGTGTGTTTTTCAGTTTTTTTTTCTTGTGATTGATTTCTAGTTTCATACCATTATGGTCAGAGAAGATGCTTCATATGATTTCAATCTTAAATTTATTGAGAACTGTTTTGTGTCCTAATGTGTAGTCTGTCCCAGGTGATGTTCCATGTGCACTTGAAAAGAATGTATATTCTGCTGCTTCAGGATGAAATGCTCTGTTCTAATGTGTCATTTAAGGCTGCCCTTTCCTTGTTCATTTGCTGTCTGGAAGATTTATCTGTTGATGTAAATATCTCCTACTACAACTGTATTACTGACCATCTCTTTCTTTATGTCCATCAATATTTGCTTTATATATTCAGATGCTCCTATGTTGGGTGCATAAATTTACAAAGGTAATATACTTTTGTTGGATTGCTCCTTTTATCATTATATAGTGTCCTTCTTTCCTTCTTTTTCTCTTACTATAGGCTTTGTTTTAAAGTCTATTTTTTCAGATATTAGTATCACTACCCCAGCTTTTTAAAAAATTTCCATTTGCATGAAATATTTTTTTTCCATCCCTTTACTTTTAGTTGTGTGTACCTTTCATTCTGAGGTGGGTCTCTGCAGACAACATATATATGACTCTTGGTTTCATTCTTTTTTAAAGTGTTGAATATTCTTTATTTGATATTATACATAAGCCACACTAAAATATCTTTCATTAAGTAAAAGGCAACAGTTTATATACAGATAATGTTAATTAAATTGGCATAGTTAAGACCAGTACAATAAAATAGACACTCCCAGCTTATCTAACCCTTGCTTTTCAACAGGCTAATGAACACAATTTGAAACACAAGTGTCTTGCTGTTCTAAGAGATAATGAAGGTATTTCCTCAGTATTTAAACATAATAATATAACCAATGTATTATATAAATATAAAACATTTATATTTATAAATTATATAAAGTATATATTTAATAAAATCAAATTTCATAAATTTATTAAAATTAAATACATTTAAATAAATTTTATTTATTAAAATTAAATTATATAAATTATATATTTATAAATATAAATACAACCAATGTATATAAATAAATTGACTACAAGTTTTGAGATGGTATTCACCATATTTGTTAAAAGTTGAACATTATAAATCAAGTCCAATCATATTTTTAGGAAGAGAAAATAGTGAAAGCACTTGCTGAACTGAAATTACCATGAAACTTCAAAAAACTGATCATATTCTTTTAACCAAAGCCAATTTTATATAAATCCAGACTGCCCAAAGGAGATGCTCTATCAGCCATTCATGATCTTTCTGGTGTGTAAGATCAATTTAAATATGGTACACATAAAGTCATGAGACATTTGTAATAAATAAGACTATTACTCATTAGTAGCTTTTTTTGAGATAAGTTATCAAGTCTTCCCCCTTCTATCCTCTTCTTAATTCCAGTGAAGATCATTTTTGTTCCAGGTATGTACTTCTTGGGATTCTCCAAATACTCCATCAGTGTAGACTCTCTGCAGGTGATGCCTTTGTTCACGTTGGCCTTCGTGTAAGAAAATCCAGGGGGTTGATCTTTCTTTCACCTTAATAGACCATGGAGATTTGGCTTAGTCTTGTGCTTGCCTTGGGCAGGATTTGGTCCGTGGGCTTTGCGTTTACTACCTGTGGTGTAGAGTAATCTTGGTTGTAGATCCTTGCTTTTCCATTTCATCACTTTGAATATTTCAGATCTTTCTGGCCTGAGATGTTTCTGTTGAGAAATCAACCGACAGTCTTATGAGAGCTCCTGTGTAGGTTACTAACTCTCTTTTTATTGTGGCTTTTACAATTCTCTCTTTGTCCTTAGCCTTTGCCATTTTAATTATGATGTGTCTTGGTGTAGGCTACTTTGGATACATTTTGTTTGGGACTCTGTGCTTCCTGGACTTGTGTATCTTTTTCCTTCACCAGGTTAGGAAAGTATTCAGTCATTATTTCTTCAAATAGGTTCTTGATTCCTTGCTCCATCTCTTCTCTTTCTGGTACTCCTATGATGCAGATGTTGTTACACCTCATGTTGTCTCAAAGGTCCCTTAAGCTATGCTTATTTTTTTTTTTAATTATTTTTCTCTTTGCTGCTCTGAGTGGTTGTTTTTTTCCTAAAAGAACAAAATCACTGGTTTAATCCTATGATTCATCCAACCTACTTTTTATTCCTTCCAATATATTCTTCATTTCAGATACTGTATTCTTTATTTGCCCTCTTTTGGTCCTTTTTTTGTGGTTTCTATATCCTTTTTAATGCTGTTAAACATCCTTACAGCCATTAGTATGCCTGTATCTGATAAATTTTTTGCCTCCATTTCATTTAACTCTTTTTCTGGAGATTTCTTCTATTCTTTCATTTGTGGCCTATTCCTTTGTCTCCTCATTTTGTCTTCCTCTTTATGTTTGTTTGTATGTATTAGATAGTTTTCCTATGACTCCCAGTCTTTGTGGGGTGACCTAATGTAGTAGGTGTCCTGTGGGACCTAGTGGCACGTTCTCCTTGATCACCTCAGCTGGGTGCTCCAAAAATGTCCCTTGTGTGGGTTATGTGGACCCTACTGTTGTAATTGAGTCTTGGTTGTTATTGGCCCTTTTGTGGATGAGATCAACACTCTGGCTGGCTAACTGTGAGGCACAACACTGACCAGAACATGCAAGCTGCTGTGCAGGTTCCAGCCACATGAAGCGGAATTCACTTTAACAAGGTTTCATGCCTGCCAAGATCTCCTTTGGCATCTGCTATCTGTGAAGATTATTGGCTCCTGTATTGATGTTGTCTGAAGTTGCTTACTGGTTGTGTTGGTTCTGGGCCTCTTGGGAGGGACTCTGGTTCAGATCAATGTTAAATGTTGCCTGTGGCTGGCCTTGGGCAACCTGTTTGGAGCTACAAGTGATTCACAGTTTGTGGCTGCTTCTGCTGGGCTTGAGCACATGAAGGAAGGATGAAGTTGGCACTAAGGCTGGCTTTTACCAATAACAGGCTCAGGGACAAGACAGAAAAAGTTCCAAGACAGCTGAGATATGCCTCCACCTGCTTCCACCTTCCAGCTGCCTATAAGGCTCAATAACTGAAAGAGCCTCTGGCTCTACTCCTCAGCAGGGCATAAGTTCTACAGGGTGCATCAAGACAGAGTTTAGAAGATGGGGCTATTGGTTTTCCCCAGTCTGATGTCATGTAGAGGGTAGTGCCCCACCCAAGAAAGATAGCATCTGAGGTATGGGAAAATGACTCAGCACAGGAGTTCTGGTGCCCATCCCTTCAGCTTTCTCCCCAGAGTTACAAACCCCAGACTCTGCTCATGTAACTGTAGTCTTCTTTGCCCTCCTTCTGCTGGGGCTCAGGGTGAGTGGCTGCAAATAAAATTGTGTGCATTTAAGAGGGTGCCTGTACCTCTGGAGGACCACTGGTTTTTCCTGATGTACAGAAACCCAGTTGTTTCTACAGCCAAATGTTATGTGTGCACCTCTTTCCAGATCTGGTGCTCTGGGGGCTGGGGTTTAGACCCCACACTTCTCAGGGGAAATCCCCTGCAGCTGAGATATCCCTTCAGAACCTCAGCCATCATCTGTGGGAGTGGGTCAATCCTTTTTGTGTTTCTGCCCTTCCTACCAGTCCTGATAGGCCTTCTTCTATAAATTCTTGGTTATAAGACTTCTCTTTAGCATTAATCAAAAAATTTTCAACAAATGAAATACCTGTACTAGATAGCTTCACAGGTGAATTTTACCAAGCATTCAAAGAACTAACAGCTAACCTTCTCAAACTATTCCAAAAAATTCAAGAGAAGGAAATATTCCCAAAATCATTCTATGAGGCCAGCATTATTCTAATTCTAAAACCATATAATTATACTAGATAGAAAGAAAATTATAGGCCAATATCCCTGATGAACATAATGCAAAAATCATCAACAAAATGTTAGCAAACCTGATCCAGAAATACATTAAAATGATCCCATACAATGATCAAGTGGGATTTATTCTGAGGATGCAAGATGGATACAATATCTGCAATCAATAAACATGATACACCACATAAACAAAATGAAGGACAGACACTGCATGGTCATATCAATAGATGAAGAAAAGGCATTTGATAAAATTCAGCACATATTTATAATAACTCTCAGCAAAGTTGGGAACAGAGTGAACATATATATGAACATAATATGTTCACTTAACATAATTATATATATAGTCTCCTACCATTTGCAACAACACAAATGGACCTAGAGGGTATGAATCTAAGTGAAATATGTCATACAGAGAATGACAAATACTGTGTCATCTCACTTATATGAAGAGTATATATGAAAAAGCAAACTCAGAAAAAGAGATGAGACTTGTGGTTACCAGAGGTGGAGGGCGTTGGGAGAGGGAATTTGAGGAAGGTGGTGAAAAGATACAGACTTTTAGTTACAAGATAAATAGGTACACAGGATGTAATGTACAGCATGATGACTACCTAACACTGCTGAATGACATACAGGAAAGTTAAGAGAGTAGATCCTAAGAGTTATCATCACAAGGAGAAAATGTTTTTTTTTCTTTTTATTACATCTGTATGAGAAGATGGATGTTACATGAACCTACTGTGGTCAATATATATAAGTCAAACCGTCATGCTGTATGGTGGTGTATGTCTTTACACAGTGATGTATGTCTATTATTTTTTTTTATTAAACTTGAAAAAAAGTTACTTGATTTTTTTTTAAAGTGTAGAAAAATGAATTTGTTTCTCTATCATCTAAAAGTTGAAAGTGAATGTTCCCAGTCACAAGGCACTGTACTCAAAATGGTCATGCAGGAGTCTGCATTCCTTTCTACAAGTTGCTCCCTCCTCTCCAGGTTGTTTGCATGGTTGAGGATGAGTCACAGTGAGTCCCGGTCCTCATGCTGGCAGGAAAGGAAAAAAAGTATGAAGGAGCAAGTACCATTGATAGGTTTTGTTAAATGTATACACCTGTGCAAGCTCCACCCCACTTAAGATATAGAACTGTGGTGAGAATTCTTTCCACACGCGTGAAAACACGCAGTCCCAGGATTCACACGTACAGAGCACGGCTCCGCATGAAGAAAAATTATTCCTGTGTAGGCAAACGTGAATCATGTCAGTGGAAAAAGAATTCTCTAATAGGAATTTGGCAAAAATGTATCTTAAGAAATTCTCTGCCTTGCTGAGTCTCTCCCCAAAGCTAAGAAGCTTAAGTTAATGGATCCCTGCCTCAATGTTTTATGGTCCCAAGAGTTAACAGCCCTAGCTAGCTTACCCTCAATTTACTTGTCTCCTGTTTAATGTACTACCCTGGTCCTGTCTGCCACCGGACCTGAATTTACAACCTAATGCTCTGTACCCCAAATGTTTACCTTACTAAGTAAACCCACCGCTCAGCTATCCCCTTCTCATGTATCTTCATGACCTTGCTGTAAACCCATGATTCTACATAAGTTCATGAATAATCAATCCAATGTAAATGTGTCCTAAAACTTCTAATAAAAAGCCTGGCTGAGCTACGCACGGGGCCTTTCGAAGATGGAGCGAAAGACCCATGGCAACCAGAACTCTTTCTCCAAGCGTGTCTCTGGGTGAGTTTGATTCACGCAATCAGTTGTGGTCCCCCCGCCCCCCACAGATTTTGCGGGACGAAATCCGCAGCAAAGAACTTCAGTCATTAACTTCTATTTTTAATTAGTTGTTTAATTTAGTTGTGAAAATAATTTGCCTTTGAATTTATGGATAGCGTTAAGCCAAGAGGAGTAATAATTGTGTTGGGTTACATGATCATAATCCATATATACCTTAAGAATCTACAAAAGTGAGTTTAATTAATTTAGTAGGGGTTTATAGAGACCTTGCACTTGAATTCCAAAGTCAACTTTAAAAGAAAGATAAAGAGAACCACACAAAACAGAGGAAGATGTCAGCAAGGTAGGTGGGAATGGAGTCTAATTCCCCCTGCGTCCAGCTGGAACACCTAGCCAATCTGAGGAACAGAGTGAACAGCCAATGGAATCCAACTTATATGAAGTTTGGAGGCCAAAATTGTAGAGGACATTGAAAAACAGGTGGTAAGGAGATTGTGTTGGGATGGTAAGGTCCCTGGAACCTGCATGGGGACCAAGGCTGCTGTGGTTCCCCTGGCCTGGCACCTGCTGCTGTGGTTGGTGGTGGCCACAGGATCTTTGGAGGAGAGCCAGATCAGCAGCTCCCTCCCCTACCAAAGCAAGGAAGACAGTGTGGCACCAGGAGAGACCTGGATGCTTGAAGTTGCTGGGGGAAATGAAGATGAAGTGAGAGATGCACAGAGGCGATGTATACCCACTGGGACTGTGGATGCCAGCTAAGTCATTACTAGAGAAATTGGGGTGCTGGGTGATATCTGGAGAAGGGAGGAGAGTTGGGCTATGTTGGACCCTGACCTAGAGACTCTCCGGTCTGAAAGTTGGGCTGTGTGAAAAGCCAGGCACTTGTTAAGAATGGCAGGCTTAAATGAGAGGATTTTACTCAAACAAAGGTTCTCAAACACTCTTTAAGGAACTCTCCAGTGGTAGCTGGTCCATGTGGCGGCTGGTTAGGGCAGAGGAAGAAGGCTGTGCACCGAACAGACTGTTGAGAGGAGGGCACCTGGGCTCAGGGAATTAGCAGTCTCCAGAGAGACTTAATTTAGTGGGGGAGCTGAACTGCCCTGAAGAGACTTTGAGAGTGTGCAGCACCCAGGCCAGCAAAGGGAGAAGGTAGCATGTGGTTGCCCCTAATCAGTACACTTCATGGGTGGCACAACTGGTGGATTAAAGGTGCTGGCCTGGTGCAGATGGACAGTGGGGGCCTGGCAACACATGGAGGACCTGGGCCAGAGGCTGGGCAACTGTGAATATTGTAGCCCAGACCTGATCCCCATCATCTCAAAACCACAGGAAGGGAGAAAAGCGAAACCCAGCCCCCCTCTGCCTGTGGCATCCAGGAAGACCAGCAGAACTTGCTTGCTGGGTTTAAAGTCAGCAGCAGGCTTTTATTTTTTGTTCTCCCCACCCCACGCACCCACTTTTTCCCCCCATGTAAGACAATTGGACCTGAAGCTGTGAAAGATCCAGAGAGGGAACACAAGGCTAAACCCAACAACTGAGAAACTGAGACAAATTTCCTTTTGCTATCTTATAGAACTTGCATTTTATTGTTTATTTGTATTATTATTTTTTTCATTATTTTTACTTTTATTAATTTTTCTTCATTTTGTTTCTCTGTTTAATTGCATTGTTTGACTGGTTTTCCTTGTTCTCTCTTCATATTGTGTTTTAATTTTCCTTCTTTCACTTCACTCATGATCCAATAACAAACTAGTCTTTGTCATGTACTTTCTATTCTTGTTATTCAGATTATATATTTCTTGTCATATCATTGTCGTTCCAGTATTACTATAAACAATTTTTGTTCAGTATTGTAAATACTACACAGCACCTCTTTCTGATCTTACCCCATTTCACTATCTTCCTGAGCTTTATAACTGTTGTGGTTAACTCTGTTCTCTCATACACTATGCATACTTTCTATCCTTTACTCTCACTATATCTCATTACCTAACTTCACACAAGTGTTCTGTTTTCTGGATTCAATTCACAATTCTTCTCCCCTCTAACAAGAGTCTTATTTCTTTTTCACCTTTTATAAAAAGTGAGTAGTTGGGTGAAATACCATGGTTAATGCTATACTTATTTAAAGGATCTCCTATCTCTTCTCTATTTGTTGGTACTTTAAATCCCAGAAAATACTCTCCCGCTGTCTTAATCCATTTTGCCTACTCCCTGACACTGATCACATACAAGGTTAAGTGGGAGCTGTAAATGCCAATATACCTGCTGGAGAGAAGAACCCACCAACAAAGGGACCATCAACAGGTAAAAATGCAAGTACAAAAAGAGAGCCCACACAAAACAGAAGAAAGGTCAAACCTAGAGCATCCAGAAAAGTAGTTCAAAGAGGCCACACCACTGAATCCTATAGAATGCCTACCATACAAGTTCACCCTACAAAGACAGTTAGCAAAGCAGAGCATCCAGAAGCACAGAAACAAAAAGAATTACCTAAAACTGGGAGACAAAAAAAACCAAACAAACAAAAAAACAAACCCTGCAATCAAAAGGAATGGAAGAGTCCCCATGAAAAGATAAATGAAATGGAGGCAAGCAAACTACCAGATATAGAATTTAAAAGAATGGTTATAAGGATGCTCAAGAAACTCACAGACAACTACAAGGAACTGAGTGAGAACTACAACAGTATGAAAAGGGAAATAGAAACTATAAACAAGAACCAGAAAGAAATGAAAAATACAATTTCTGAAATAAAAAACACTCTAGAAGGAATTAAAAGCAGGCTGGATGATGCAGAGGACTGAACTAGTGAGCTGGAAGACAAGGTAGACAGAAAAACCCAGGTAGAGCAGCTGCATGAAAAAAGACTAAAAAAAAAAAAAAAAAAAAGGACAGATAGCTTAAGAAAACTGCAAGACAACATGAAAACATGAAACTCAACAACATTTCAATCATAGGAATACCAGGAGGAGAAGAAGAGCAAGAGATAGAAACACTGTTTGAAAAAAAAATGACAGAAAACTCCAAACCTGGAGAGGAGAAAAACCATTCAAGTTCAGGAACCACAGATGGTTCCAAACAAGATGTACTCAAAGAGGCCTACTCCAAGACACATCATAATTAAAATGCCAGGTTTTAAAGACAAAGAGAAAATCTTCAAAGCAGCAAGGGAGAAACTAGAAGTAACATACAAGGGTGTTCTGATAAGGCTAGCAGCTGATTTCTTAATAGACACATTTCAGGCCAGGAGAGAATGGCAAAATATATTCCAAGTAATGAAAACCAAAGTCCTGCACCAGACCACTCTACCCAGCAAGGCTCTCCATTAAAATGGAAGGTGAAATAAAGGGTTTCTCAGAGAAAAGAAGGCTGAAAGAATACACCTCCACCAAACCAGCTCTGCAACATATGCTAAAGGGACTGCTATAAGAAGAGGAAAGAAGAGTGAGAGAGAAAGGAACATGGGTACAAAAGGGGAAATATGAATAAATACCTATAAATAATAGCCTTAAATGTTAATGGATTAAATGCTCCAATCAAAAGACATAGGGTAGCTGAATGGATAAGAAAGCATGACCCACACATATGCTGCCTACAAGAGACCCACCTCACAACAAAAGACCTACACAGACTGAAAGTGAAGGGCTGGAAACAAATTTTCCAAGCAAATGGACAGGGAAAAAAAGATGCAGTAGCAATACTTATATCAGATAAAATAGACTTGAAAACAAAAGTCATAAAAGGACACACTGAAGGACACTTCATAATGCTCAAGGGATAATCCATCAAGAAGACATAAATCTTAATATGCACCCAACATAGGAGTACCCAAATATGCAAGGAAAAGCTTGGAGGACTTCAAGAAGGATATTGACAGCAACACACTTATAGTAGGGGATTTTAACACTCCACTGTCAAATTGGATAGATCTTCAAAACAAAGTATCAACAAGGATATTGTGGCATTGAACAATGCCCCAGATAAAATGGACTTAACTTATATATGTATAGAGCCTTTCGACCCACAAAATCCGTGGGGGGGACCGTCCCGATCGCGTGAATCAATCTTACCCAGAGACACGCTTGGAGATGAGAATCTGGCTGCCACGGGTCTTTCCCTCCACCTCCATCTTGGGAAAAATACCTCATGGGTAGCTTAGCTGGGGTTTTTATTAGAGGCTTTAGGACATATTTACATTGGATTGCTTATTCATGGGATTAAGCAGAACAGGGATAGGTTTACTTATTAGCAGAGCATTAGGATGTAAATTCAGGTCCGGTCGCAGACAGGACCAGGATAATATATTAAACAGGAGACAGGTAAATTGAGGGTAAACTAGCTAGGGCTGTTAACTTTTAGGACCATAGAACATTGAGGCAGTGATTTATTAATTTAAGCTTCCGGACTTTGGAAGGAAGAGGCTCAGCAAGTCAGAGAATTTCTTAAGATACATTTTTGCCAAATTCCCATTAGAGAATTCCTATTCCACAGACATGATCCACACTTGTCCACACGGGAATCACGCGGAGCTGCGCTCAAAACGTGTAAATTCTGGAACATATGTGTTTACACGCGTGTGGAAAGAATCCCTACACATCTCAAAGAAGCAAAGTACACATTCTTTTCAAATGCAGATGGAATATTTTCAAAGATATATCACATAATAGGACACAAAACTGCCTCAACAGTTCAAGAAAATTTTAAGCAAATATCAAGCATTTTCTGGGTCCACAAGGGCTTGAAACTAGAAAACAATGTCAAAGGAAAAACTCAAAAATGCTGAAATTAATGGATATTGAATAGCATGCTATTAAACAATGGGTCAAGAATGAAATCAAGGAAGAAATCAAAAACTTTCTGGAAGCAAATAAAAAGGAACACACAACAGCCCAAAACTTATGGGACACAGTGAAGACAGTCCTGAGAGGGAAGTTCATAGCAATACAGGCCTACCTAAAAATGATAGAAACATTTCAAATAAACAACCTAACCCTATGCCTACAAGAACTGGAGGAGCAACAATAAACAAAAGCCAAAGTGAGTAGAAGGAAAGAAATAACCAAGACCAGAGCATAATTAAACAGCATAGAGACTAAAACAACAATCCAAAGGATAAAGAAATCCAAGAGCTGGTTCTTTGAAAAGATAAACAAAATTGACAAGCCTTTAAGCAGACTCATCAAGGAAAAAAAGAGGACCCAAATAAACAAATTCAGAAATGACAGAGAAGAGATTACAACTAATAGCAAAGAGATGCAAAGGAGTTTAAGAAATTACTGTGAACAACTATAAGCCAAGAAATTTGAAAACCATGGTGAAATGGACAAATTTCTAGAAAAATATAATCTCTCAAAACTGAATGAAGAAGAGGCAGAAATCCTGAACAGACCAATAACAGCTGACGAAGTTGAAGCAGTAATCAAAAAATTCCCAACACACAAAATCTCTGGACTGGATGGTTTCACAGGAGAATTTTAAAAAACATTTAAGGGAGTGCTAATCTCTATCCTTCTCAGACTATTCCAAAAAATCCAAGAGGAAGGAAAACTACCAAACTCTTTTTATAATGCCAGCATCATTCTAATCCCAAAACCAGATAAAGATACAAGAAAGAAAAAAAACTATTGGTCAATATTACTGATGAACATACATGCTAAAATCCTCAACAAAACATTAGCAAACTGCATCCAGCACTACATTAAAAATATCATATAGCATGATCAAAAGGGATTCATCCCAGGGTTGCAAGAATGGTACAACATTCGCAAATCAATAAATGTAATTCATCATATAAGCAAAAGGAAAGACAAAAACCACACAAGCATATCAATAGATGCAGAAAAAGTATTTGATAAGGTACAGCACCCATTTATGTTAAAAACACTCAGCAAAGTGGGAGTAGAGGGAGCATTCCTCAACATGATAAAGGCCATATTTGAGAAATGTATAGCCAGCATCATAATCAATGAGCAAAAACTAAAAGTTTTCCCACAAAGATCAGGAATAAGAGAAGGATGTCAGCTTTTACCACTTCTATTAAATATAGTATTGGAAGTCCTAGCTATAGTGATCAGACAAGAAAGAAAAATAAAAGGCATCCAAATTGGAAAGAAAGAAGTATAATTGTCACTGTTTGTAGATGATATGACAGTGTACATAAAAACTCTATAGACTCCACCCCAAAACTACTTGATCTAATAAGGAAATTTGGCAAACAGTAGGGTTCAAATCAATATTCAGAAATTAAGGGCATTTTTATGCACCAACAATGAAAGATCAGCATTAGAAATCAAGAAAAAATCCCATTTGCTATAGCAACAAGAAAAATAAAGTACCTAGGAATAAACATTACCAAGGAAGTGAAAGATCTGTACACAACACCGAAAAAAGAAATTAAGGAAGACACAAATAAATGGAAGCATATACCATGTTCATGAATTAGAAGAATCAATGTCATCAAAGTGCCCATATTACCCAAATCAATTTATAGATTCAACCAATCCATATTAAAATACTAATGACATATTTCACAAGTATAGAACAAACATTTCAAAACTTTATATGGAACCATAAAGGACCCTGAATAGCCACAGCAATTTTGAGAAAGAAGAACAAAATAGGAGGGATCACAATACTTGATATCAAACTATATTACAAAGCCACTATAATCAAAACAGTACAGTATTGGCATAAGAACAGACACACAGACCAATGGAAAAGAATGGAGAGCCCAGAAATAAACCCAAGTCTCTATGGTCAATTAATATTTGACAAAAGGGTCAGAAGCATAAAGTGAGGTAAAAATAGCTAACAACAAATGGTGTTGGGAGAGCTGGATAGCTATGTGCAAAAAAAAAGAAAAGAAAAGAAAAGAAACTCAACCATCAACTTACACCATACACAAAAATAAATTCAAGGTGCATAAAAGACTTAAATATAAGCCGTGACACCACAAAAGTTCTTCAGGAGAACATTGGCAGGAATATCTCAGATATTCCACACAACAATATTTTCACTGATATGTCCCCTAGAGCAACAGACATAAGGGCAAGAATAAACAAATGTGATCTCATCAAAATAAAAAGCTTCTGCATGGCTAAAGAAAACAGCATTAAAATCAAAAGAGAACCAACCATATGGGAAAAGATATTTTCAGATGATACCTTGGACAAGGGTCTAATCTCCAAAATATGTAAAGAACACACATGACTCCGTTCCAGTGAGACAAACAACCCAATTAAGAAATGGGCAAAAGACTTGAACAGACACTTCTTAAAAAAAGACATACAGAGGGCCCAGGGACATATGAAAAGATGCTCAGCATCACTAGCCATCAGAGAGATGCAAATTAAAACCACAATGAGATACCACTTCACATTGGTCAGAATGGCCATCATCAACAAATAAACAACAAGTGTTGGAAAGCTTGTGGAAAAAGGGGAACCTTAGTGCACTGTTGGTGGAAATGCAGACTGGTGAAGCTACTCTGGAAAAGAGTATGTAATTTCCTCAGAAAACTAAAAATGGAACTGTCTTTTGACCCGGCAGTTCCACTAGTGGTATTATACCCTAAGGATCCTGAAATACCAATTCAAAAGAACCTATGAACCCCAATGTTCATAGCAGCATCATTTATAATAGCCAAGTGCTGGAAGCAACCTAAGTGCCCATCAGTAAATGAGTGGATAAAAAAACTGTGGTATATTTACACAATGGAATACTACACAGCAGAAAGACAGAAAGAGCTCCTACCATTCAGGACAGCATGGATGGATCTGGAGAACATTACACCAGGTGAAACAAGCCAGGCAGTGAAAGAGAAATACCATACTATCTCACCTACATGTGGAACCTAATCAAGCAAGCAAGCAAGAAAGCAACATACAACCAGAGGTATTGAAATAAAGAACAATCTGACAGTAATCAGAGAGGAGAAGGGAGAGGGATAATAGGGAATAATGAGGGGGGCACCAAGTAATATGCAAGAACAACACATGGACAAAGCCAAAGGGGGTGGGCTCAAGGGTGGAAGGTGAGGATGAGTGGGTAGGTGGGGCATGTTGGGGTGAAAATTGAGACAATTGTACTTGAACAACAATAAAAAAAAAGAATATAGTGTTAAAAGCAGTGGCCCTACTGTGCTCTAGGTATACCTAAGGATAGGGGTTCTTAGCATGTGGTTCTGGATGAGCGTAAGGCAGTTTGTGAAACAACTGATCATTTGCAAAATAAATATATATGTATAAAAACACATAAAACAAATATGTAGGTTCATAAATTATATAAGAATACTCTTGCAATTCTTGCACCTAGCCATGCAAATCAAGAAAGAGAACATTTCCAACCACCCAAGAAGCCCCATCCATGTAACTATTGCAATTACTACTCCTTCACATCTGCCATAAGTAACCACTAGCCTGCCTTTTATAGTAATTACTACCTTGCACTTCTTTATAGTTTTATTGCCTAAATGTTAGACACTATAATTTTGTCTTGCCCATTTTATAATTTAATATGTCTCTTTTAATCTACAAGTTCTTTTGACATTCTCTTATTTTCTTTACAGTCGGTAGCAGAACTGGAATGTCTTGATCTAGACATTTCTGACACTCTTTGTTGTGTTAACTGCATAGCACTCAATGTGCAGTTTAAGTTCCTCTGTCCTTATCTCCTTCACATTGGTATCTGGCTCCAGATAGTTGATCAGACTTGGGTTTGATTCTTTTGGCAAGGTGGTGGTAGGATTCTTTCAGCAGAAAGCATATATTATCTAATTGTTTCTCTTTTAGTAGTTTTGGGTATTATTGATACTTGGTGCTTCAATCTGTTCATTCATTAAGGATTTGCAGAATTGTGAGACTCTATTTCAGTCATTTCTGCTTCATTTTATAGTATTAGTTTTCAAAAGATACATTTCCCATAATCTACTATTTGGTTATCTAGCGGTCCAGTTTGTCTAATTGAGACAGAATAAATTTTTGCTTCCGGCTTTTTTTTTTTTTACCAGATTTCAAGTTCTTCCTAACATCCTAACATTGTCTTCCTAACATCCTCCAAAGGTGACTAATTTTTTTAATGCCATCGTAAACATGTTTATAATGTTTATTAAACATTTTAATAGGTGCAGAGTTAGAGTCTCCAATACAAACCTTCACTCATTACATCAATTGCACATCTGGGGGTCCCTAAGACCACACTTAGGTTTGATAATTCATTAGAGGGAATTTTTGAATCTTCATGTTATAGCACCTTAGGTTATAATTAATAAAATATGTGTACTTCAATAAGATATTACTTAGGTCTTTGCGATGTACTTCTAGGCAAAGAAAGAATATGTGTATAAGACATTTATATGAGTTATGGTTACAATAACCTTACTCAAATTGAACTCTCTGGAAGCTGTTATAGTTATAGTTATGGTATATTACCTTGAAAGGATGCACATTAAAATCAACCAAGGGTCAGAGTTTAAGATAGCTCCATGCATAGATTTTCCATATGTCCTTTCCCAGTGGAGTTCTGGAGAGCACTAGCAGCTCCCCAAAACAATGTGTGCATTGTCAATTGGGAAAGCTTATTTGAACCTTGGTGTCTGGAGTTTTTGTTGGGACTTGTTCACATAGACCACCCACAGAGCTGGCCTTAGCCTCCAGCCCCTCCAGAGGCAGAGCTGATATTACATAAGCCAAAGCCTCAACCATAAATCACAGTATTAGACTAACTTATGCAGTCCAATGTCCCCAAATATGCAAAGACACTTTAATCAGGCAGGGCAGTCCAAGAGCATAAAGATGAATTTGCAGGAGGAGAGGGCAAAGATGAGATCTTTTCTTAGGTATGGTTAATTTTTTTACTACATTATATCTTTTGATTCATTGCAATTCTTGTTATTAAAGCTAAAATCTTTCACCAAGGGGACCTCTTCAGGTTGGTTCCTGAGTCCTTAGGAGACTTAGTGATCTTGGGAAGCTTCCTTGCTATTTTTTATGGTAACGTGCTCCAAGCATATCTGGCTTTTTTTAGAACAAGAATTTCAAGACCAGTCTATATTCTAGAAATGTTCATTGCTGTTGTTTGGGGTATTGTTTCTAGGGATTTTAAAGGGACAGAGTTAGAATGATATATTCTACATAGTATATATCATTATATAGTTCAATACCCTATGAGTATCATACTAATATTTACAATTGAAGTTCAGTACTACAAGGCTTTTACTTCTTACTTATCATACCTATATCTTCTTTTTATACCCTGAGAATTCTGGTTCTCAAAGACCAACACAGCAGATATTAGAATTATAATATCCCATAATTATTGATATATTTTTATTTATAAACACAGACACAACAGAATAATACTAATAGCATTGCCCTAATGTGTTTACTGAAAGCGGCTGGAATGTTATCTCATATGCTCTCTCCAGTCTGCCCCCAGACCGGTTACTGTATTCACAGTGAAGGAGACTATAACCTCTAAATACTCTACTTTTTCTCCTTTAGACATCATTTAGCCTTAGTTCTATAAGAAACTATAAATATAATGCTCACAAGGGTTTTCAGGAACTACTATAAAGGACACATGGACAAAACCAAGGGGGAGGGAGGAAGCGAGGGAGGAAGCAAGGAAGGGAGGTGGGTTTGAATGGGGTGGAGGGGGTAGGGGAGAAAATGTAAACAACTGTAATTGAAGAACAATAAAGTAATTAACAAATAAAATATAAAAAAGAAAAAAAGTGCTCATGATCAGTCATTTGGCAATGTCTTTCCAGTCATTTTGGTTATCTTAACTTTGTTCTAACAGATTTTTTAGGAAGGGTTCAAGAACAATATTCCTTAATATTGCACATGTTGCTAACATTTTTCTGTGCCTTTCAATCTGGACATCAGTTTTACTGAATCTAAAATTCTTGGCTCCAATATTTTTCTTTGAGTATCTTAGCATGCACTTCATTTTCTTCTGGAATAAAGCAGAGCTCTTGAAAAGTTTGATGGTAATCTAACTTGTGTTCCTTACAACTAAGTCATTAGTTCTTTCTATCTCAGAAGCCAAATAACTTTTTTCTTTCTTATTAAAGTCTAGTAATTTTACCAGAGTAAGTCTCCATGTTGGTCCTTCTTGGTCAGTAGTTTCAGGCACACAGTGTGCTCTTTCATATAAAGTTTCAAATCTTTTAAAAAAATTATTTCTGGAAAGTTTGTTCAAATAATAGTCTTCAGAGTTTCTTTTTTAAAATCATTTTTATTGTTATTCTATTATAGTTGTCCCAATTTTTCCCCCTTTGTGCTCCTCTGCCCACCCCACCTCCCACAGTCAATTCCCACACTATTGTCCATGTCCATGGGTCATTCATGCATGTTCTTTATCTAGTCCCTTCCCCTTCTTTCCACCATTATCCCCCTTCCCCCGTCCTCTGTTCACTTTCAGTCTGTTCCATGTTTCCATGCCTGCGGTTCTATTTTGTTTGATAGTTTATTGTTCATCAGATTCCTCTTATAGGTGAGATCATATGGTATTTGTCTTTCACTGTCTGGCTTATTTCACTTAGATAGTATTCTTCAGTTCCATCCATGCTGTCACAAAATGTAGGAGATCCTTTTTTCTTTCTGCTGCATAGTATTCCATTATATAAATGTACCACCGTTTTTTTATCCACTCATTTACTGATGGGCACTTAGGATGTTTCCAGCACTTGGCTATTGTAAATAATGCTGCTATGAACATTGAGGTGCATAGGTTCTTTTTAATTGATAACTCAGGATTCTTAGGGTATAATCTCAGCAGCAGAATCACTGGGTCAAAAGGCAATTTCATTTTTAGTTTTCGGAGGAAATTACATACTGTTTTCCATAGCGGCTGCACCAGTCTGCATTCCCACCAACATTGCACCAGGGTTCCCTTTTCTCCACAACCTTGCCAGCACTTGCTGCTTGTTGATTTATTGATGATAACTGTTCTGACAGGTGTGAGGTGATATCTCATTGTGGTTTTAATTTGCATCTCTCTGATGGCTAGTGGTGTTGAGCATTTTTTCCTATGCCTATGGGCCACCTGTATATCCACTTTGGAGAATTGTCTATTCAGATCCTTTGCCCATTTTTAATTGTTTTTTTTTTGTCTTCCTGGCATTGAATCATATGAGTTCTTTACATATTTTTGAGATCAAGCACTTGTCCAATGTATCATTGGCAAATATGTTCTCCCATACAATCAGTTCCCTTTTTATTTTGGTGATGGTATCTTTAGCCATGCAGAAGCTTTTTAGTTTGATGTAGTCCCATTTGTTTATTTTTTCCTTTATTCCCCTTGCCCTAGGAGCTATATTGGCAAAATATATTGCTACATGGGATATCTAAAATATTCCTGCTTATGTTTTCTTCTAGGAGTTTTATGGTGTCATGACTTATACTTAAGTCTTTTACCTATTTTGAGTTCATTCTGGTGTATGTATGGTATAAGTTGGTGATCTAATTTCATTTTTTTTTGCATGTAACAGTCCAATTCTCCCAACACCATTTATTGAAGAAGCTATCTTTATTCCACTGTATGCTTATGCTCCCTTTGTTGAATATTAATTGACAGTAAAGACTTGGGTTTATTTCTGGGTTCTCTATTCTCTTCCATTGATCTACGTGTCTATTTTTATGCCAGTACCAGTCTGTTTTGATTAAGTGGCCTTTTAGTGTAGTTTGATATTGGGTATTGTGATCTCTCTTACTTCGTTCTTCTTTCTTAAGATTGCTGAGGCTCCAGAACCTTTTTTTGGTTCTGTATAAATTTTTGAAATATTTGTTCTAGATCCATGAAATATGCCGTTGGTATTAATAGGAATTGCATTGAAGTCTTTAGATTTGATTTTGTTTTCTTGTCCCTTTCCCTGTACTTTGTCTCATTTTATTTCTGTTTTTATCTGTATGTTGTTTCTTTGCATGTCTTCAGTGTTTCTCATTACCTCCAAATCCTTTTTTAAAAAATATCTTCGTTTCCTTCCAGATTTCCAGTTACTTAATTTTAGGCATTATCCATTATGCTTACTTATTTGTTCTTGAGTTCCTTCTAGATTAGTTTATATTTCTGAAATTAATTTTTAAACATTGATAATTCCTTCCTCAGTTTTTTCACCTGTTACTGAATTTCTCTAATTTTTATTTTTATTGTAGCACCATCTGGCAGAATTGTGCTTATCCTCTTTCTTGCACACAGTCCCTGTTTTGTTGCCCAACAAGACAGGGTGGTGACATCATCAGGTTTGCCTACGGTTATGAACCTTTGTGTATTTCTTGCGACAAATTTATTGTATTTCATAAATTGTTCTCCTAGACCATGTATATCTAAGTTATGTACAATACTTCTATAACTGGCTTTTCAAGACAACATTCCAAGTATTTTATAGTTAAATCCTCTGATTTAAGGTCACAATTAAGTGCCTACTAAAACCGTAATAAATTTCAAACATATAATGTTCAGGCATGTGCTGAAAGTATACCCAAATTGTAGATTTTGAAGTATCAAAGAATCAAAAATATATATAATATTGATGATTTGGAAGTATTGAATAATTATTATAAATAAAATGAAATTCTCAATACCTCCTTTTCAGAAAAAAATGAATTTTCAATTCAACTATAAACTGAAGTTAAACTTAATGAGTGGTGAATCAACTATAATCTCATTTGTTATGGACAAGATTGTTTTATTAATTAGGTTGATTATAATTTATTTATATACCACAGCATAAATTTAAAATCTTGGAGCAATATATAATTATATTTATTTTTTATATTTTTAATTTTTATAAATATAATAATGGAAAGAAATATTGCAAAATTTATCTAAAACATTTTATATCTGTTTGCTTCTTTAATGTGCAAAAATTCCTAGGGATGTTAACCCCATTGCCCAATTATATTTGTTTTAAATTTTATCGTTTTATTATTTAGTGACTGGTTTTCATTGATGTAATTCCTACAATTTTATTTCTGCCTGGTCCTTTTTTATGGTTTCTATGTCTTTTTTCATGCTGTTGAGTATCCTTATAATCATACTGTAAACTCTCTATCTGATAAATCCCTTGCTTCCATTTCATCTAGTTCTTTTTCTGGAGAATTCTCTTGTTCTTTCATTTCAGGTCTACTTCTTTGTCTTCTCATTTTGTCTTCCTCTTTGTGGTTGTTTCTATATATTAGGTAGATCTGCAAAGACTCTGGTGCAGTACTATGTCAGATGCTGACTATGACTGGCCCTGGACAAACTGGAGCTACCAGCGATCCACGGCATGTGGCTTCCTCTGCTGGGCCTGGGTGTGTGAAAGAGCTAGGCTTCACACCAAGGCCAGTCTTACCAACACCGGACCCAGGGGAGGATCAGCTAAAGTCTCCGAGCTCTCAGAGATCCACCTTAGTTGTTAAACTTAATCAATGGTATAGCCTTAAACTGTACTCAGCAGCCCAGCTTAAGCTACATAGGGTGGGGCAGAGTCATTCCTGTGAGAGAAGCTATTGCTTCTTCTGAAGCTGATGCCACTAGGAGAGAAATGCTCTTCCTGAGAAAGATGGCCTTTGCAGTATGGGGAATAACTCAGCACATGGATCACGGTGTCTCCTCCTTCAGTTTTCTCCCCAGAGCCACCAACCCCAGACTCTCCTCACATGTCTCTAGTCCACTCTGCTCTCCCTCTGCTGGAGCCCAGGATATGCGGCTGCAACCAAATTTTGTGTGTTTTCCCTTTAACAGGTTCTCTGCATTTCCAGCTATCTCTCCCTGGCAGACAGAAACCCTGGTTCTCTTCACAGCTGGATGTTATCTGGGTTCCTTTACCAGCTCTGGTGTTGTAAGCAGGGTGCCCAGCTTAGAGTTTAGATCGCACACTTCTCAGGGGGAATCCTCTAGATGATGAAATACCTCTCTTTGACTTCAGCTGCTGCCTGTCGGAGCCCAGCCAGCCCTCTCACACCTCCTCCGTACTCCCTACCAGTCACATTGTGGTGAAGTGGTTTCATCTGTCTGTCCATGGTTATAAGGCTAGTGTTCAGCTGGTTAGTCCGGATGATTTCTCTACATTTTAGTTGTCATTCCAGATTGGTTCTGAGAGGAGGTTAGTGTAGCTTCCATCTACTCCTCTGCCATCTCAAGTCTTAATTCCTACAATTTTAAGTTGTCTTGTTTCATCAAAAATTCCTTAGGGAAAGTGAATTAACTATTATATTATTAGGGGAAAATGATATTGAACTCATAAATAATATAATTGCTTTTTCTCTTTATTTTTGCAGAAATATTAAATAAAAGAAACGTATGGTTAATTTTTATTTTCATTTCTTTGTTAGTCAACATTTCTGGTAGTTATGTATTACTAAGACACAGAGTTCTAGCTATAGAAAATCTATAGCTAAGCTACTCAAGCTTAATATTCTTTCATCATTTAGCTTATCCTCTAATTTGGTTGAATATAAGTATTATTCCT
The DNA here is from genome assembly GCA_004026765.1 of Micronycteris hirsuta. Lineage (NCBI taxonomy): Eukaryota > Metazoa > Chordata > Mammalia > Chiroptera > Phyllostomidae > Micronycteris > Micronycteris hirsuta. The sequence continues at coordinate 13,599 of PVJI01006000.1, read as the reverse complement.
GAATCACCAAATCATACAGACAGAATTGAAAGTATAGTTTTTATTTAGACAGTATGCCTTTGATTTTTTCCTATAAAGTGACCTGTGTATGCCAAGTATGCATTTAAAATACCTTTAGAAATTGATTTTTAAACCATATTTTAGAAACCACTTTAGTTGTGCTTACCACACAATAACAGACATCTCTGCAGTATTCAGTAATTGTTGTTGGGTCAGAGAAATAATGAAATTCATTTTAAAACGATTTAATGTCAGATATGTATACACATTTTATGTTCAGATTTAAGATATTTGATTAGTAGACAGTAATGGGGGGGAATGAGGCACTGTAATTGAACAACAATAAAAAACCGTATTTGATTAATAGATAAATCCATGGAAATATTCCTAACTTTATATTCTAGGAAGTTAATCTTTTCTTTTCTGAGTCAGTTGTTAGGAAAGAGAGGCCAAATCAGCTATCTGGCTTTATTTTCAGTATCCATTAAGTACACTGACATAGTTGAATTTTTCTTGAAAATTTTGCTTCTAAATTGACAAAAAATTACTCACATCCTGAGGAAAAAAGATAATTAAAAATCATACAATTTATTCTCTGCCTTGTAAAAACTGAATCTTTACTCAAGACTAGAACATTGAATTATTTTTTGCAGCTGATGATTATTAATCTTGACAGTCAAAGTGAATAGCATTCTGATCTTGCAGGAACTCGTGATTGTTTTGTTTTTCTAAGTTTTGCATTTCAATGCTGTTTTCTTTACACAGTGACAAGTCAATAAACAAGTCCTTCAGAAATGAAGTTTCATTATAGCCAAATTGACCAAAATTGACTGAATCCACCCAGAAGAAAACATAATCTCCTTGACTTAAGTCTTAGCAATGATTTTTTGGGATTTTACACCAAAAGCAAAAGCAACAAAAACAAAAGTAAATAGATGGAACTACATTAAACTACAAAGCTGCTTCACAGTAAGGTATATCGATAATCAACAAAATAAAAATTCAACCTATGGAATGGGAGAAAATATTTGCAAATTATATATCTGGTAACGGGTTAATATCCAAAATATATAAGGAACTCATACAGCTCAGTATCAAAAAAGCCAAACAATTCAATTAAAAAACGTGCAGAGGATCTGATTAGACATTTTTCTGAAGAAGACATACAAATCGCCAGAGGTACATGGTAAGGTACTCAACATCACTAATCATCAGGGAACTGCAAATCAAAACCATAATGCAAATCTAACCTCATGCCTGTCAGAATGGTCATCATCAAAAGGACAAGAAATAACAGATAGTGGAGAGGATGTGGAGAAAAAGAACTCTTGTGCACTGTCGGTAAGAATGTAAATTGGTCCAGCTACTATGGAAAACAGTATGAAGGTTTTTCAAAAAGTAAAAAATAGGAAAGAGAAGCCTTATAACCTTGGACAGACAGAAGAATCAGCTTCAGCACAACCTATCTGGTAAGGAGTGTGGTAGAAACTCGAGAGGGCTGGCTGGGTGCCCACAGGCAGCAACACTGGAGGGATAATTAAGCAGCAGTTTGGATCCCCCTGAGAAAAATGCAGTCTAAACCCTAAATCTAGTCTAGGATTCCCAGACTAGAGCACCAGAGCCCAAAAAGTACACAGATAACAACCAGCAGGGAAAGTCGGCAGTGTTGCAGAGACTGGAGATGCAAGAGCTATTTAAAGGGCCAACACACAAATTTTCATTTGCACCCACTTACATTGGGCTCTGGCAAAAGTGGGGGTAGGGTAGGGTGGTGACACCTGAGGCGAGACTGAGGACTGAAGCTTTGAGGAGGGAACTGAGAGAGTAGCCACTAGGATCCTTGTGCTGATCCAACTCCTATACAGCTGCAGCCATCCTGCTCAGGCAGACCACTCCTCTCCACACACCAGCAGCCTGATGGGAAAAAATAGCCCTCCCCAGGAGAGATTTGGCCCTGCCCTATAGTGTTTAAACTTGACTGCTGAGTGAAGACTTACTAGATTAACAACTTAAGGAGCCAGACAGGGACAGTAGATCCCTGGAAGTCTTGGCCTGGCTGCCTAAGATCAGACATCACCAGAGGTGGATCCAGAAAGGAAAAATCAGAGGTAAATACAAGAGGCTACCAGGACGAAATCCACTGTGGTCTTCTCCATGATTTGCGATATTTTCTTTCCTGCATAGCTTTTTAATATTCATTTCTTTTCTATCAAGTTTGTACATATTAATCCACTAGATTTTATACTATGGTGTATTTTAATTCACATATTTTGCCCCTCTCTCTTCTTAGCCCATTTTACCATCCTCTTTCCTCACATTATTTTCATTCCAAATTTTGTTTTCTCTCTAGCTACAACTTGTTTCCATTCCACACTCTTACTATTTTCCCCTATCCAGACACACAAAATTTTCTTGTCAATGGTTGTCTCACATTCCTTTTCCTGCTTTTAAAATACCCACATTCTCTCTCCATCTTTAGCAATCTTTGCTAGTTGGTTGTGGGTGGGGTAGTTGTTGCATTTTTTTTTCAATTTTATCTCTAGAGCTTCACTAATTTTGTATTTCAAATATCAAATTTTACTAGTCCCCTCTCCTACTCTTTTTTTCATCTCAAATTTAAAATTTTGCCATCTTAGCCTGTTTTTTCTCTTTCATCTTTCTTCTATTTCTCTTTCATCCTACCCTTTCCTTTTCCTTTTTTCTTTTTCTTTACATCCCAAATTTTAATTTTTCCCTGTCTTAGCCTGGTTTTTGTTCCTCACTCTTAGTATTCCCTCTCTGTCTATTATTTCAAAATCACTTCACATTCCTCTAGACATCTCTTAAAATTTGTTTCTTTTTACTCTCTTATTCCCATGTCACCTATATTAATTTTAGCTTGGTTGTTGTTGTTAGTACTGTGGTGGATCTTTCTCTCCAATTTGGCTTCTATATTTTTATTAATTATTTACTATTTTTCCTTCATTTTCTTTCTCTTTCTCACTTAATTTTATTTTATATTATTTTCATTTCTGTTTAAACTTAATATTCTTAGTTCATTCCACATTCTTCATTCCCTTTTTTATTCATGAGGTAAATTTTACTTTCTTCGCATTGCTCCAACTCCCAACTCTTATTAGTGCTCCTCCCTCTACCCTCTCAAAATCGTTTTTCTTTCAGTAGGTCATCTCATATTCTCTCTCCTTCTTTATAATAATCTTAATCTCTTTACACCCTATTAATACTTGTTCATTTGCTGTTGATAGTGGTATTGTGGGAGAGAGTTATTTTTGTGGGTGTGGGTTTGTTTCCTGGGTTTGTGGTTTAGTTCTGGCACTACCTGCACAACAGCACAGAAGATGTGGTGGGCAGAGTGAAACCTCAGTTAACTAGCTGGAGGGAAGCACCCACCAAAGAAAGATCCAACAACAATAAAAACTCAGTTACATTCAGAGAACCAACATAAGTGGCATAAAGGCATCCCAAGAACATCTAGTTCAGGTGATCAAGGAGACTAAACCACTGAATCTCACAGGCCTCCTACCATAGAATTCACACCACATAGTCAGGAAGACAAAACAGATAAATTTAAGAAGCAGAAGCAAAAAGAAGAGTCTCACAAATAATGGGTAGACAAAGAAACAACCCTCAATAAAAGGAAAGGAGAAATCCTCAAAAAGAGTGCTAAATGAAATAGAGGCAACTCAACTGTCAGACATGGAGTTCAAAACAATGGTTTAAGGAAGCTCAGTGAACTCAGTGTGAATTACCAGAAACTACAGGGAAACTATGAGGAACTTACTGCAAATTACATCAGCATAAAAAAGGACATAGAAACAATCAATAAGGGCCAAGAGGAAATAAAGAACACAATTTCTGAATTGAAGAACACAGTAGAAGTCATGAAAAGCAGGCTAGATGAAGCAGAAGATTAAATCATCAAACTGGAAGATAAGGTAGAAAAAACTCCAGAAACAGCAAGAAAAAGAAACAAAGACTCAAAAGGAATGAAGACGGATTAAGGGAACTTCAGGACAACATGAAAAGTAATAATATCCATATAATAGTGATACCAAAAGGAGAAGAAAAGGAACAAGGAATAGAAAACCTGTTTGAAAAGTAATGATGAAAAACTTCCCTAATTTGATGAGAGAAAAAGTCACAAGTCCAGGAAGCACAGAGGGTTCTAATCAAGAGGACCCCAAAGAGGCCTACTCTAGGACACATAATAATTAAAATGGCAACATTCAAGGGAGAAACAGGAAGTAACATACAAGGGAGTCCTGATAAGGCTAGCAGCTGATTTCTCAACAGAAACATTACAAACCAGAAGGAAATGGCAAGGAATATTCCGAGTAATGAAAAACAAAGTCCTGCAACCAAAGCTACTCTATCCAGAAAGGCTCTCATTTAAAATAGAAGGTGAAATAAGGAGTTTCCCAGTCAAAAGAAGGTTAAAAGACCACTCCTCTACAAAATCAGCATTTCAAGATATGCTAAAGGGACTGCTTTAAGAAGATGGAGACAAGTAGAAGGAAGGAAATAATCAAGATCAGAGCAGAATTAAATGACATAGAGACTAAAAGTACAATTCTAAGGATCAATAAATCCAGGAACTGGTTCTTTCAAAAGATAAACAAAATCAAAAAGCCTTTATGCAGACTCATCAAGAAAAAAAAGAGAAGACCCAAATAAACACAATCAAAAATGAAAGAGGACAGATTACAACTGATGTCACAGAAATACAAAGGATTGTAAAAATTACTACAAAGAACTATATACCAAGAAATTTGAAACCCTAGGTGAAATGGACAAATTTCTAGAAAAATATGATCTTCCAAAACTAAATGAAGAAGAAGCAGAAAGCCTGAACAGACTGATAACAGCTGGTTAAATAGAAGCAGTAATAAAAAAAAAAAATCTCCTGACACACAAAAGCCCTGGACTGGATGGTTTCACAGGAGAATTCTACAAAACATATAAGGAAGAGCTAACTCCAATCCTTCACAGACTATTCAAAAAAATCAAGAAAATGGAAGACTCCCCAACTCTTGTTATGAAGCCAGCATCATCCTAATCCCAAAACCAGATTAAGACACAACGAAGAAAGAAAACTTCAGGCCAATATCGCTGATGAACAAAGATGCTAAAATCCTCAACAAAATATTGGCAAACCGAATCCAGCAATACATTAAAAAGATCATACACCATGACCAAGTGAGATTCATCCCAGGGATGCAAGGATGGTACAATACTTGCAAACCAATAAACGTAATACATCACATTAAAAAAAATGAAAGAAAAAATCACTTGATCATATCAATAGATGTGGAAAAAGCATTTGATAAGTTACAGCACCCATTTATGATAAAAACACTCAGCAAAGTGGGAAAAAGGGAGCATTCTTCAACCTAATAAAGGCCATATAGTAGAGACCTACAGCCAACATCATACTCAATGGGCAAAAACTAAAATCTTTCCCACTAAGTTCAGGAACAAGACAAGGTTGTCCACTTTCACCACTTCTATTCAACATAGTATTGGAAGTTTTAGCCACAGCAATCAGGCAAGAAAAGGAAATAAAAGGCATCCAAATTGGAAAGGAGAAAACAAAACTGTCTTTGCTTGCAGATGACATGATAGTATACATAGAAAATCCTATAGACTGCCCCAAAACTGCTGCACCTAATAAATGAATTTGGTAAAACAGCGGGATACAAAGTAAAAATTTAGAAATCAAAGGCATTTTTGCATACCAACAATGAAACATCAGAAGCAGAAATCAGGAAAAAAAAACCCATTTGATATAGCAACAAGAAAAACAAAATACCTAGAAATAAACCTAACCAAGGAGGTAAAGGACTTGTACTCAGAAAACTACACAACACTGAAGAAAGAAATCATGGAAGACACAAACAAATGAAAACATATACTGTGTTCATGGATTGAAAGAATTAACATCATCAAAATGTCCATACTACCCAAAGCAATTTATAGATTCAATGCAATACCTTCTAAAGTGCCAATGGCATATTTCACAGATATAGAACAAACATTTCAAAAATTTATATGGAACCATAAATGACCCCAAATAGCTGCTTCAATTTTGAGAAAGAAGAGCAAAGTAGGAGGGATCACAATACCTGATATCAAACTGTATTACAAGGCCACTGTAGTCAAAACAGCCTGGTACTGGCATAAAAACAGACAGCTAGACTAATGGAACAGAACAGAGAGCCCAGAAATAAACCCAAGTATCCATGGTCAATTAATTTTTGACAAAGTGGACAGCAGCCTAAAATAGAGTAAAAATAGCCTCTTCAACAAATGATGTTGGGAGAGCTGGACAGCTACATGTAAAAAAGTGAAACTTGATCACCAGCTTACACCATACACAAAACTAAATTCAAGATGAATAAAAATTGTAAATATAAGTCATTACACCATAAAAGTCCTTCAGGAGAACATAGGCAGGAAAATCTCAGATATTTCATGCAAGAATATTTTCACTGATGTGTCCCCTAGAGCAAGGGACATAAAGGAAAGAGTAAACAAATGGGATCTCATGAAAATAAAAAGCTTCTGCGTGGCTAAAAAAAAAACAGCATTAAAATGAAAAGAGAACCAACTCTATGGTAAAACATATTTGCCAATGATACCTTAGACAAGGGTTAATCTCCAAAATATATAAAGAACTCACATGACTCCACTGTAAGAAGACAAGCAACCTAATTAAAAAATGGGCAAAGGATTTGAACAGACACTTCTACAAGGAAGACATACAGAGGGTCCTGAGACATGAAAAGATGCTCAGTATCGCTAGCTATCAGAGAGATGCAAATTAAAATCACAATGAGATACCACTTCACACTGTTGAGAATGGCCATCACAAACAAAGCAACAAATAAGAGTTGGAGAGGTTGTGGAGAAAAGGGAACCCTAGTACACTGTTGGTGGGATTGCAGACTGGTGTAATCACTATGGAAAACAGTATGGAATTTCCTCAAGAAACTAAAAATGGAACTTCCTTTTGACCCAGCAATTCCACTGCTAGAATTATATCTTAAGAACCCTGAAACACCAATCCAAAAGAACCTATTCACCCCAATGTTCATAGCAGCACAATTTACAATAGCCAAGTGCTGGAAGCAACCTAAGTGCCCATCAGTAAATTAATAGATCAAAAAACTATGGTACATTTACACAATGGAATTCTATGCAGCAGAAAGAAAGAAGGAGCTTATACCCTTTGCAACAGCATGGATGGAACTGGAAAGCATTATGTTAAATGAAATAAGCCAGAAATGAAAGACAAATACCATATGATCTCACCTTTAACAGGAACCTAGTCAACAAAATGAACAGGCAAGCAAAATATAACCAAGGACACTGAAATTGAGAACAGGCTGACAGTGACCAGAGGGGAGAGGGGAGGGAATTACAGAGGAAAAGAGTGAAGGGTTTGCAGGAACAATTATGGAGGACACATGGCCAATAACAAAGGGAGGTGGAAACAGAGGAGGGAGGTGGGGAGGGCTGGAATGGTGGGGAGTGGTGGTGGGGAAAGGCAGAAAACAGTACTTGAACAATAAAAAATGTTAAAAAATATAAAAATATAAATTGTTAAAGATTTATTTTAAAAAAGAAGATGAAGACAAGAGTGAGAACATTTGTCTTTATAGGATTATTATTCACATGCATATGTTACATGTTATTTGGAAGCAGGCCATCCCCACCCATCCTCCTCCTATAACACTAGGTTAGCTTTTGGATTGGCTTGTTAGCCCTTAGAACCTGAAGGCATGAGAATCAACCTACTCCTGGGGTAATGAGTGGGGAAGGAGTACATGCTTTGAGAGGCAAAATAAAGATATGATTTAAGAGTGACCAAGTTAAGATGAAGAGTTTGGGAGATCAAGGGACTGCAAGGGGAAAAAACCTTTATAAAGCTTGGTGGATCCTAAGGGGAGGGAGAATAGATAAACAGACGGGGAAGAGAAGAGATACTCAAACCAATTTTTCTTTTTTCATTTTTCTTCCAGCTTAGCATAAGCCTTATTCTATTTACTATCAAATTGACCCTCATCTTCTCTATTAACATTTTGAGGGAAAATCAAGAATAAATTTTTTACTCTTGTTGGATGTCTTTTAATCAGTGGGTTTGTGAATAGGTGATGTTTTATCCTTATTAGTGCTGAAAAAGGGCTAAAAGAAAGACCATTGTCCTTTGCAAAGGGAAATGTTTTAATTTTAAATTAATATTGTCTGTTTTAGTGAATCAAAATGAGGGATTCAAAGATCTCTGATGGTTGATAGAGAGACTAAGGACCTCATTTTCTTCTCTAATTTTTCTTTTATAGAAATTTACTGATAAATGAATTATTATACTAATCTGAGAAGATTTTTCAGAAAAAAGAGAGATAAAAATATATAGATGAATGGATATATAATAGGTGAAATGTTTGCAGTGAGACAACCTAAGTCACAGACTCAGTTTACTGGATGCCTTTGTCATACAGGCATAGGGTAGGTAGGATACAGGTGTCAGAGTCAGTAGGCATTACTTCTTGGTAAGAGAGTCTCCCACTGACACTTTTCACTGTAGAGCTTCCTGCCATCCTCACTTTGTCCAGTCTCTACATTATCTTTTCTTCCATTGCAAGTTGATATGTTCCATTCTTCTGATTTTCAATTGGCCTACTAATTTTCAGATGAGCCTTCTAATTATTATGAAGAAATTTCATAATAATTATGAAAAATGAACTAAAGAAAGAAAAATGAACTGAGAATTACAAAGTTCTGTAGCCAAGATGAGCTGAAACATTAGCAATATACACACCTCCCCATAAAATCACAGGGCAACTATGGTTTTGTATTTTCATAAAAATGATGAGTTCCTATACATAATTAGGGCTTGGGGCCATATATCTCCTTTATACTCATCCTTAAGAGTTCACTTTGAACTGCCCTATGTCTTTGTTCATGTACCCCAAACTACAGATTTTCATGTAGCCTAGGGCCTGAATATATAGTCAAATTATTTTATTAAAAATGTTTGTTATAAATTTTGCAAAGTACTTTGACATTTTCTCCAAGTTCTTGATTTTTTGGCATCTCTTTATGAGCTTTAAAGAGTTGGTTCTGACCAGATGTGAGAGTAGCCCAGAGAAAAAATTTTCTAGAGTTATCTTAATGGTTTAATGCTGAGAAGGATTTGCCTGCTAAGCAACAGGCAAAGAGAAACACAACTCTAAAACCTAATGACTAGTAATAAATTATCTAATGAGACTCTGTAGTGTACTTTTCCAAGACACATATGTCATGACACATCAATCCTCATGACAATAACCCTTTGAGATGGATGAGAGGGAATTATTTTTGTCTTATAAACATTTGAGGTTCAAAGACAGTAGAAGGTTTGCTCAAGATCACACTGCCTTTCTGTGGCTGATCTGAAACTTGAACTAGGTCTTTTGATGTCCAGGTTGTGATTTATGTTCCATTTTTATGCATTTCCTTCATGGTATACCACAGGTTAGTATCTCCAGAAAGCAGATTCTGAGGTAGAGTTTAGTATTCACGAGGTTTATTAGGGACGAACACCCATGAAAGAGAACAGGAAGAAGGAGATATGGCAGAGGGAGAAGTGAGCTGAGGTGTGGGATCAGCAGCTTGGGCTGACACTATGGAGATGTCTGGATCAGAGATAACCTATCAGAGCTGTTGGACATTTTATTGCACTGGAGTGAAATGGTGGGGCCCCCACCTCAATCAGCCAAGCTAGGGAAAGCATGACCTTGGGTGAGGTGACTCTAGAGATGAGGTGATCCTTGAAGGGGCTGACAGCTGAAGGCTGCCAACTGCATTCCTAGCAGCTGGGCCAACAAGTCCTTCCTTAAGGGCCTTGTGGGTAGGTGACACTATCTGTAGCCACCACAGAGAACAAATAGAAGGTAGTATTGTGACTCATTCTACTTACCTTCTCCCCCCAAAAAAGTCTGTAATGGCCTTAACCTTAATTAGAATCTTCAGAGGATCACTGATGTTAATGGCCAGATAATAACAGAAAACTCTAGTCCACATTCTGCAAATGTCCCATCATAGTCTCAGCTTTTCTTGTTTATTCAAAAGAGAAGAGACTAAGCTTAACACAGATATTAGAGAAGAGTATAAAAGAAGACTTTATGCTCAACCTAAGTCTTCTGCCTAGAGCATGTGCCCTGATCCCATCAGTGTGCCCTTGAGCAATGCTTCTCAGACCTAGTATGCATGTCAATCATCTGGAAACTTGTGAAAATGCAGGTTCTGCTTCACTGGGTCTAAGGTGGGGCCTGAGATCCTGCATTTATATAACTCTCAGCTGATGCTAATGCTGCTTGTCCTCTGACCACAGTTTGAGTAGTAAATCCCTGGGGCCCTAATATAACATGGAAATTTCAAGCTGTCTCCAAGGACAAAGGGAAATCTACACCATACAAGATGATGGAAGATGACATGACTGCCTGCCACTAGTTAGCACCAGCCATGGTTGCTAACTACTATCTGTCAGAGATTTTTCCTGTTTGAGTGCTCCATGTGCCGTAGGATAGGTAGAGTGGATTTATGACAAAGAGCGTGTACATTTGGCCAATTAAACGCTTACATTCACTTTGTGTGACAGTCACTGTTTTCAAAATTATGGAGACTTTATTTCTTTGTATATTTTAGTTTCATATTAATGTGAATCTTTTTCTGTGTGTCTCCAAAGATAGTTCACAACTGACATTGTTACTGGTAGACAGTCTGCCTGGAGTACCAGCAAGTCTCCCCCATTGGCCAAGATAGTGGCAGGGGGAGGTTCTTATACAAAGCATGCGGAAAGCTAGAAGTATCAATGGATAGGGCTGGAGGATGAAAAGCTAGCAAGACAATTGGATAGAGAAAAAGCCCTCCCTCCCCTCTGGTCACAGATTGGGGGTGGGACCTGGGGAAGGAAGGCACACATGCCATAGAAGTAAAAATAGTGCAAGGGGAGGTGCTGGACCAAAGATGCCTGTCAGTCTAGCCTGGAGAAAGAAGGGATTGGTTAGGTGGTGGACCCACCCAAAGCATGTGAAAGTTTGGAATGCTGATTGGTCATTTTAAGAAAGCACTTGGCTCATCCCACATCCAAGCTAATATAGTCCCAGGGGAACAAAGAGGCAGTTTCTGGCTCATTACACTTGCTTGCCCTTAGCCTGCATGTGCATAATGTACTTGCCTGTTCTTGCTATGAGCCACGTGTCTATTCTTGCATGCAGCCATCTGGCCCCTGGACTCTAGGAGGGAGCTTCTCTGGCTCTCTCTCATTTACCCAGTGATGCATTTGTACACATGTTTGTGCATTCTCTCACCTGGAAGCATTCAAATATGTGGCCCCAGCAGCCACATAGCTCATGGCTACATGCAGGCTCCAGGGAGGAGCCTGAAATGAACAGCAACTGAGAACAAGCTAAGCTACCTGGATAGGGGCTATGACTGCTTGCCAGCTGCCTGCAAGCTCCAAAGGATTATACTCTAAAATGGAGCAGGAAGTATGGACATTGGCTTTTGTCTTGGTCATTATGCAGACAGTTTGATCTTTTCCATGGTAGAAAGAAGAGATGGTCTTTGAAATGGGAGTCTACATCCTCCTAGATTACGTAGCACCTCAATAAGACCTCTTTCCTTTTTGCACCTGCATCTGCCTCATGAGTTTGGCTTTTGTGGTAACAAGCAGTTGAATGACACGGGGTAGACCGGACCAGCCGTACCCGCGGGTGCCGTGACTCGGTTGTGTGTGCCGTGACACGCGGGGAAAGAAGTACCGGGGCTACATGGCTGATTACTCCCATTTCCAGGAAAAAGCCTCGTGGCTAGCCCAGCCAGAGTTTTTATCAGGGGCATTAGCAATTTACATAGGATTGATTATTCATGGTTAAGCAGAACAGGTAGGATTATTCATAGCAAGGCATTGGGATGTTGATTCATGTCTGGTGGCAGACAGGACCAGGTGAAAGCAATTTTCAGAGATCAGCAAGCCGGAATTTTTTAAGATACACCTTTGCCAAATTCCTATTAGAGAATTCCCATCCCACAGACATGATCCACACTTGCTCACACAGGAGTCACACGGAGCTGTGCTCAAAACGTGTAGATTCTCAGGACTGTGTGTTTACACACGTGTGGAAATCACTGCCACAGTTGAACTTCTGTTTTTTGTTGTTGTTGTTATCTAATTACATCTCTGTTGTTACACTAATATTTTTGTTATAAATTTTACCCTAACCAAATAGATATTTGGAAACTTCTTAAATTAATATAACATCTTTCTTTTCTAGTGCCAAATTAACTTCTGTTATAGTAATAATGTTACAACACAGGCAGAGAGAATTGTAGGTATCCTTCAATTGCAGAGTCCGACAGCCTAATTTTCAGCAATGGTGCAAGGAATCACACAACTATTTAAGGGAAAGCAAGAACCAAAACATTGGTTTCTTGGCCCTCAAGTATCCCTCTTTACACAATATTAAACTCTGTCATATTCTTAAAGAGTTCTTGTGGAGTATTTGTGCCATCTCCATTGATAGGTAGAAAAGTTGAGGGTTTTTTTTTTATTTTGTTTTTTACAGTGTATTTGTCAGAGTCAGAAAGGAAACCAAACTTTCAATCTTTTTATACAGCCCTTTTCTCATCCAAGCCACTCCCCTTAAAGCAAACCAAACCATTAAACTCTATCTTGAAAATGAACCCTAGGCAGTCTTCATTTGTAAATGAAATAATAACTAATATTTATTGAGTAGTTTCTATATTCCAGATAACTTTTTCAGGGTTGAAATATAGTAGTTCCTTTAATCATCAAAACTTCAAACCCAGTGGGGTGAGGAAACAGAAACAGAAACAGAATAAGGTTTAAGAGACTTGGCAGAACTCAAAGAGACGAGAATGGGCAAAGCCGGGGTTTCAATCCCAGCAGTTTGGTTCTAGGTTCTGCTTTCACTTTGTGATCATGGCTAGCTGCAGTAATAGTTTTAACTGTGTGAAAAGTAATTTACAGTCCAGTTGGGAGTAAGTTTTCTGATATTAGCTCTTCATAGGGCAGAAGGTGAAGGGACACTGGGCACCTTCGGAGTTTTGGGAGGAGGCAGCATTAAAAAGGGTGGGGTAAAACAGACTGAAGAACCTGAAGGAACCAGAGGTGTGAGCCTTCTTTTCAATGTTTCCCAGCAGTGGTGGTGTGTATCTACATTACTTTCCTGTGGCCACCATATCAAATTACCACACAATGTGTAACTTAAAACAAGAGAAATTTATTCTTCATGGTTGTGGAGGTGAGATGGCTGACATCATGGTAGGGCCTTGCTTCCTTTAGAAATCTCTTGGGGAGGACCCTTCCTTGTATCTTTCAACTTCTGATACACTCAGGCATTCCTTTGCTTAACCGTGTGTAGGCAGCATAACTCCAGTCTCTGCTGTCTACACATGGTTGTCATTCTGTGTCTGTGTCCAAATTTCCCTCTTCTTATGAGGATATCAGTTATAGAAGATTAAGGATCCACCCTAATAACCTCAATTCAACTTTATTACATTTGCAAAGACCCTATTTCCAAATAAGTTCACATT